>PVIJ01005786.1:0-99701 GCA_004024925.1 Scalopus aquaticus | reverse complement strand
GGGGAGGATAAGGGCACAAAATGGAAGAGAGGAGAATACAGGGGACCATGGAGATGGATCACGGGTGAATTGGTGGTGGGCTGCCCAAGGGGAATACAAAATGTAAAAGACACAAATAACAATAAAAAAAATGGAAAAAAAAATTTGCTAAGGTATGGAAAGTGTGCAATATGCTACTTATGTATTAAATCTTCTCATATTTTCATTTAAAATGACTGCATAATAAAAAGGGGAATGATAAAATTCATTCAAATGATTTTAAATTTTAATTGAAAAATTTAGAACTATGTTAAATAGTAAATAATGTACAGCATGGACAAGTCCAGTGGGAAAACAGGAAAAAATTTATTCTAGTACTCTCAGAAGCACTGTTTTTGCCCCTGATTTTTAAACAAGGAACCTCACATTATTATTTATGGAATCTCTCAAATTATGTAGGTAATGTCCCTCTACTATGTTTACTTTGGTTAGATATGTTTTAGGAAAATGGAGGTACACGTTACTCCACACATATAGTTTTGTGAGCACAAAGTGCCCAGTGAAACTCCCAGAATAGAAACATACTGATTTTGAATCTGTAACTCATGTCATAAGCTAATGTGCTTATACTACATGTTCTCTTGTGTTGCTTTTTTCTTTGATTCATTTCTTGGTGTCTGTGCTATTCGAGAGACATTCAATATCTCAGCCTGGCATCAATCAGTGACAAAGTTTAACAATGAAAAGCTAATGAAGCAAAAAGGGTTTTAATTGTTATAGTCATCTTTTCACTTTTGCTAATTGCTTTGTGGGTTTTCTATACATCTTAGGTGAAAAAAATTCTCAAAATGGAAAGAAGAAAGAAACACTTTTAAATTCTCATATGTCTTTTCAGGTCATTCTTACCAATTCCATAGCAATAAAAAGAAAAAAAAAGAATGATTCCTGCAGCTGTGAAACCTCTCAGGGCTAAGTTAGATATTGAAGGCTTCCTACCTCCCTTTTAATAACTCTTTGCATCTGTAGTTCCTTTAACTTTTCTATAGAAAATATAAAGATTTGTCTTTAAATCTTCCCTAAGTTAATGTTTTGATATTATTGATTACATCCTTAACCTGTATTTTAGTTACTGAATTTCATCCCTTCTTCCTTCCTATACCTGTTATCACTCACTCAAGTACCTGTCATCTTCAAAGCATGCTTGAGGCTTGAATCAGCTGCAGGGAACCTTAGAATTTTGCTTTTTTTTTTTTTTTTTTTTAAGTGAAAGGGTCAGGAAGATTCACCCTGCTGTCCACTTGGTAGGCCATTCTAAATTTAAACTATTATTTAAAAAAATTTATTTAAGATTTTACCTATTTATTTTTGCATAGAAGAACTGGAGTGAAGGCCAGATGTGTATGAGTGGGAGAGGTGAGAGGATTCACCAGAGACAGAACAGGAAGCAGAACAAGCGGATCTACTGAAGTACACTGCTGAGGGGAGTAGCAGGCGAGGCAGGAGGCAGGAGAGGTCTGCTGCGCCATGTGGGGTCAGCTCCTGGCTAGGGATCAAACTCGGGCTGTCATGGTGAGCCTTTGCAGTGGTTGTGCTGAGGCTTAACCCCTAGGCCACCAGAGAGGCCCTGTTATTTTTATTTTTAAGGGAGATAAAATATCCTGCTTTTCATGTTAAGTCTTTATTGTCCTCCCATTAATAAAGCCTGAACTTCGAATTGCATTTTCAGATGCAACTAAGATCCATTCACACTCCCTTTCATGATTCACTCTGGGAACAACAGGCTACAGTGAAGAAGTAGCCAATGGGAGATGAGGGCCATGCAATTTGTATTTGAGAAACAAGCCATCAGTAAGAAAGACTTACTAGAATCTGATTCCCATTGTACTAAACTGCTCTACCTTGATATAACCTAACCTAATGGACACCTTCCTGTGCTTGGTTATGTGGGGTGTGTCTCCCTCATGGATCAGAAAGGATTTTTCAATATGTTCAGGCTAGGCCTCATCTAATGGTCACTTTGGAAGGGAGAACTGAAGGCCAGTGGAAGCCCTGTGAGAATTGGGAAGTCTACTAATATTGCTTTTAAGAATGCAGATTAGTTTAAGAGCAGTGAAGGCCTTAGGCAATTTTTTTCCTTTGCCCTTTTCCTAATGAAAGAAAGAATCACTACTCCTTCTTTTATGACCTAAAAGCATGTAGTTTGTAGGTCATCTCCCTGAGTAGGTTTATCAGTGAACAAGTCCTCTCTTTCTAAATGCTTCCGTTTCTCTCAGAATAGAAATGAGATCATCCTTTTCTAGGCTGCCCTGTGAAGTCTCCGCCTCACTCTCCTGGATGCCCCAGGGCCCTAAACACAAAATAAATATCCCATTTACAGCCATGTACGTTTTCCACATGTGTGCTATATAGTTTGGGACTTCTTTTAATCTGTCTGATGTTCATTTATTTGTCCAGTCTTGGATGCAGATGGGGTGAGGGGATGATCCCCTGTTCCCCAACAGTTCTGTTTTGCAACAATTAAATACAGATACCTCGTTTTTCCTGCTCTGATTTTGAGGACATAATTTTTTTCTCCTTTACATTCTTTCCCTTTATGGCTGTTTGTATTTTTCCAATTGTTCCTTTCCTATACCAGTTCCTCTTAAATGCAAGTATTCTCCAATGCTAGATTTTTAGCCCTGGTTTTTTTTTCTCTATAAAATATTCTCACTTGGTGATCTCATTCCAACCCAAGACTTACCTGTTATGTCTACTCTGCTGACTTGTCACCGGCCTGGATCTCTTTCTTGAGTTGTTTCCTATATATTTACTGTATCAGTTAGGAAAGTGTCAGTTGTAACCACAGGAAATCTGACAAACAGCTGAAAAAGAAAAGTGTACCTTTTTTTGAGAATAAGTTCAGAGATAGACAACCCATGGTTTTTGAATTAATAATGTTTTAGATCCCATCTGGAAATTTGTTAACTTCCTGTTTCAGTAGTTAACAAACAACTGAAAATTAAAAGTGAAGGCCAGTGGGCTTCTTTGGAAACTTATAAAGGGATCTTTATCTCTTGCAGGGGGGAAAGAAGGTGTAGTTGAAGACCAACTTCAGATTTAAAATTAAAGGTGCCAGCTGCAAAAATGAGCGAATGCTCAGCTGAGGCAGGGTTGTTATGGAAAGGTCATGATTCTGGATCGAAAAACCTGAGGCCAGACAAATGGGTTAGGTACTCCTGGGACAATGTCCTTGAAAATATTGGCTCTGCAACTTTTACTGAACCTCAGATCTTGTATGGTATCCCACCCCTATAAGGGCTAACACTCTCCCCATTTTAGTAAGACTCTGCAAAGGTCTACCTTTATTAAAAAAAAATAAGGATTTCCAACAGTATATTTCTTATCCTCTACTTATTAATAAGATTGATGATATAAAATAGTCCATATATTCTGTATTTGATAAGGGAAGAAGTGATCTTCTCTCCATTTCCAAAGAACTTGAAAGAATGAAAGAGTTAACCAGCATTTACTGTTGGAAACTGGGTTGGGAACCCAGTTGGGAACCCATGAGACTGAATTTTGAGGAAAATAGACTTATGAGCTAGGACGTAAGACTGCATAAAGAAGAGATTATTGACTTAAAACACTCAGAGTTTAGGACTTGAATACATTGGCAAGGATTCCAGGTTATGGTGCAGACTTCCAGGTGGCTTCTGTAAGACTGATGAACCTGGTGGGCTAGAGTGAGCAGAGGTGTAAGACCTGAATTGTTGCAGCAGATAGAGACTGGAAAGGTTAAGACTAATGAAAGTGAGCATGTTATTTTGCTATGATGTGAAAGAAGAAAACACAGTAGAGGACTATGTCCACAAAGCAGCTAGGTTCATTAGAGGTTTATGAACACTGGAAAGTCGGAAAGATCAAGTATTCACTAAAAGTAGCAGGAGTGAGCTAGTGAGAGACTTACCAACACTATCAAGGTGAGTGATGACATATTTTCTGCAAGTCAGGGCTGATTGTGGGAGAGGTTGTTTCTGATTGGTCTGTTAATGTTTATCTGCAAGTTATCTGCAGTGTTTATCTGCAAGAAGTTAGAACTTCTCAATTATTGTAGTAACTGGCAAGGTTGGAGTGGTGACACTTTGACCACAGAAAATTGTAGAGATAATAGATATAGAACATGGCATTGAAGAATTGAAAGCATAGCAGGAATAGAAATGCTGAGAATGGCTGCTTCAGTAAAAAGTCATGATCCTTTTCCTTGGTGACTGAGAAGGTTTTCAGACCCAGAAATCATTGACTAAGAAGGAAGGGGCCTGCGACACCGAGGCAAAAACATTGTGATGATATCTCTAGTCTTTGCTCCAAAGAACTGAAGACTATTTACTTGGTTAAATGTACACTAGGTAAATAGGAACACCCAGATATTAGGGTTATTATATATGGCATTTAAGTTGATATTGATATTTGAAGACCAGAAGAAATATTTGACCTATGGTCAATTAGGAACTCATAGCAGTCAGGAAACAAATGGAGTCCATATTTTCAATCAGTGGCTAATTGTCTTGTCTCTGAATATATAAATGGGATTAACTTAATTGGTATTTTGATAACACCTTCTTTGAGTTCTTGATCTATGGTGAAATGATAATCATAGTGGGGAAGCTTTCTGTCAGTGCTGAGAGAGAAATAAAACATAACATCTAATCCTGATACACGAGAAGACTAGACTAAGAGTTGACATATTTTCTTTTTTTTTTCCCCTCTCCCTCAGAGTTGACATATTTTCAACCTCTGGTTCAAAGAAATGTTTAGGACCTTAACAGTTGCATGCCATTGTGGTAGCGTATACATCTCTGGGACAACTAAGGTCTTTTTGTTGCTGGATGTGATGAATTCCAGTCTTCTCCTAGAAGAGACAATGGTTCTAGAGAGAAAAATTATAGGGTTATCGCTTTCTTGTACTTTTTACCCATAAGCTGAAAATGGTCACTTTTCTTTTTCTTGGCACACGCGTAATTTGTTTCTCTACGTGTATCCAAATTTTTAATAATATTTAATAATGTTTCTCTTTTTATGCTTCCTTTTGTCGCTTTCATTTTTACTTCCTCTCTCATCCTCTCCCATACTGGCATTTAAGTGAAAATCTCTTTGAGATTTTGATGTATTTCCCTTTTTGTGTAACTCAATTTTAATTATGTTTCTGAATAATTAAAAGAAAAAAAAGATTCTTAGTGTTGCTTAGAATAATAATAATAGTAACAATAACAAAACAACAATAAATGTTTGCATTACTTACTTCCTGGAAAGATGGCTTTCAAAGTGCTCCCTTGAGTGAGTACTTCATGTAAAGCACTACTGAAATTCTTCTTAGTATTTTGATTAGCGTTTGGATAAAGCACTATTTGGACAAAAACAGCAATGTGTGACTGTTTACATTTCTTTTTCTACTGAGAAAATAATCTACATGAATTGATTCTAGGATGTTACTTTATTAAAATCATATCAATTTTTTTCCTTTTTTATAAGTAATTCATTTCAGATAAAAAGTTCTAAGTCTTTACTCTCTAGGTTTGCTTGAATGTTTCTTAAACAACTCAATTCTCTACATTGTAAATACACACCACATAGCCTTACATAGCCTTACATTGTTATTTGCAGTATTCAGTGCAAGACCACTTGTCAATCCATCACTCCCACTTGTGACAGACATGAAAAGGTCACTGGAGTTGTCATTTTTATGGCAAACTTAAATGATGCTCTTGCGTCAATTAAATTTGAAATCCCCCTGTGAAGTCCCCCCCTAACTACTAAAAATGTAGACTCTTTTTGCAGAGAGGATAAAATAAGCAACAAAAAGTTTCACTTACATGATACAGTTTTTCTGAGATGATGTTTAGAATTATGTAAATGTGTTCTGTAGAATTTTGTTTTCTTGAAAATGCAATTTGAATCCATTACTGAATTGGAGAGAGATAAAATATGGCCATTTAACCTGCTTGTGTTCACAAGCATGCAAGATTTGTTTGAAAGTAGGAAATTATTTCCAAATTGAGCAAAAGGTGAAAATGTGCACCAAAATAAAAATACTTTCCTTGCCAACTACACACAAAAATGGAAAAATCCTCCTATATAGGATCAGAATGAAAAGGAAAGAGGCTTTACCTGGATCATTGATTACTCAGCTAACCTGCCTGGAGATTAAACTGAGGATTCATTTAAAGGAGAAAAATCTCAATGACTGAATCAGATGAGAAGGTTTTAGACCAGGGAGACTGCATGGGCTTAGTCACTGGCAAGCAGATGGGATTGGCCCGCTGTGAGGGCATAACAATAGGAGTTTGTCTAGGACAGAGAGGAAGAAATGTAGTCAGAGCTTCAGTTGTCAGGGAACAAAAGAAATAAATTCATTAATGGCAGGAAAATCCAGGGCAAGTGCCAATTTAATAGAAAAGGCTATCGACACACTTGTTAAACCTCCATCAAGTGAGTATGTATGAAGGTATGTTATGTCTAGTGAAGGTTAAATTTTATGATAAAGTAGCACATATTATAAGCAGTTTGTGTTTAATTGAAATAACACGTACATCCTCATTTATAGTACATTTTAAAAATATTAAAGTATAAGAATCACTTGGATTCTTCCTTTTATATCAGAGTAACAACTGAAACTATCAGGATTTATAAGCTTACTGTGTTTGATTTGACTTACATAATTATTCCACTATCTAGAATTTTTCACTGATATTTTCTGTGCGCTGATATTTAATGTGCAGGGGACAAACAATAACAGTAGCTTCTGAATCTTAGAGGAGTATCAGTACCCTCTATAGATTTCCAGAAGTGATTAATTTTTCCCCTTCGGTCCTTCTTTTAAAATTCAGCTCCTATTCTTTTTTTGGGACCTAGGTGACTAAGAACTGAGAAACCATATTGCCTCTGCTCTTGTCTTTATTTAGGTACAATACATTGAGCACCTGTGTCAGGACCCTTTCTAGGTTCAGGGAGAGACTAGATCAGGAAGCATCTATTCTAAAGGAGAGAAGCCGTACATCAATACTAAGTGAATTGCTAACATGCTCTCTCCTTTAGAGACAGTAAAACTGGGTGATGTGCAAGAGGGACTGGCTTGGGGATAGGATGCTTTAGGTTAAGAGAAAATGACTTCTGTAAAAAGGTGATATTTGGGGCCTCCCCGGTGGCACAGCGGTTGAGAGCTGCGCTGTGGAGCTGTCAGCAGCGCGCGATTCGAATTCAATGCCCAGCCGGGGAGAATCCCACATGGTGCGGCAGACCTCTCTTGCCTCGCGCGCTGCTCCCCTCAGCAGTGTATTTCTAATCTGCCTGTTCTGCTCCCCACTCTGTCTCTGGTGAACCCTCTCGCTGCCCCACGCCTCTGGCCTGTACCCCAGCTTGTATGCATAAATAAATAAATCTTAAAAAAAAAAAAGTGATATTTGAATTGAGTTTCCCAGACAATCCAAAAGGACATGTGGAAAGGCCCAAGGTAGAATAAAATGGGTAAGATCACGGACAGAGGGAAGACTACAGGAATTGAAACAGGAATTAATAAGACTGAAATGATGTCAGGAAGATAGGCAGGGGCCATGTGATGAGATTTCTCATAGGCCATGAGGAATTTGATATTTAATTTGATATTTTAATTTTTACTGTTGTTACAGTAGAGGTGACACTTATCTTCACCAAGGTTGTCACATGCCCTGATTTTTTTCTTTAAAGACAGATTGGAGAGGGGCAAGAATAAAGCAGGGAGATAGTCTGAATGTGGCTGAGTGACTCAAAGGCAGGATGATAATAGGGATTAGTGTGATGGGAGCCAAAAGTGAGCAGGAGAGTGCCTCGAGTGGGCCTCTGCCATCTGAAGGCAGAACAAGTGCTTACTGACAGAGTTTGGTTTCTGTGCTTACAGTCAATTCAATGAGTATTTCCTCTTTCTCTTATAGATTGCAGTGGATAATACCTACCATTAGTTGTTCATTATGTGGACTAGATTCTTCTTTCCAAATGCAAGTAATTTTCTGAGAGATGCTGTGTTATAGAGTAAAGTAAATTAACCAATTACAGCTTTTCTTATGTATTAGGGAAAATTCCCTCCATCAGAAACAAAGCAGCTTGGTTAGAAGGGCGACGCAGACAGGGGGAAACGTAGAAAAATATACCATTGCATGTCTCGATCCACTGGTTTGCAGAGAATACTGCTTTGGATTTTTCTGCATTTTCTCCATTATAGGATGACATTTTAGTTATTGATAAAATGCTTGACAGATATTGCTACAATCTCCAGCATTCATCTTAGTTTACTAATCTAATTCCCTTATATGATAAACATGTTGCTTTTCTCAGGAAGTCTACTTTGGGTGTTCAGCTTAACATGTGATGGGGCATGAGTTGTTTTTTTTTTCCTAGAGGAAAAAGAAAGACAATGATGTTTTTGGGAGGCTGGGTTAAATTGAATTATTTTGTGTAGTTTCATGATATAATATTTGGCTATTCTGCCATATTTTTGAGCAAGGATTCCCATATTTTATGACGTGCAGCTTGAAGAAGCAACCAAATCAACAATGAAAGCTGTTAACACCAGTAAAAAGCAGAGGTTCAATCAATGCATCAAATGATATTTTGAAGCTTTGGTGATGGGCAAGTGTATTATATACTTTATAGCATGTAGGGCTATGTATATAATTTGGGAGACTAACTATATAATTACAAAACCATCCAAGTAATGCTACATGTGATTTTGTAATTTGATTGTTACAAAACATCACTAGGAGGTTTTGAGAATCCCAAGGGACTCCGGATATGTACTAGAAGAGAGTCAGGCCAACTTCCCTAAAAACTGTAGTGCTTTAACCTGATTCTGTAGAATCCACATTATTCTCTTAGTGAAGGATGACAAAGATGCATGACCAATGTCATCAGAATCAATAAAATTATTGTCTTCTCCAACTTAGCTAATTAGAGATAATAATATGGAGACTCCTATCAACATTCTTGAAGGGAAAGTTTGAGTCCCAAGTGCATTTGGAAAGCTCTCTAGAATAAAAAATTGCACAAAGCCTATACCAGACTTCTAAACAGAGAATGACAGAAACATATGATTAGCACTTTCTTCCTTAATTAGTGACAAATTATGTGCACATAACATTGATGTGTTGCTGCAACCTGGTCGAATGTCAAGATGGGGCCAAAGAAGGGAGAAACATTGACCACTGTGTTTCTTTGTCAAGATATACTGATAATTATGTTTCATCTTTGTTTCCCTTTTCTTATTATTTATTTGGATTCTAAATTTTTAAAAGAAATAGATGATGGGCCTCCCCGGTGGTGCAGCGGTTAAGTGCTGCGCTGTGGAGCTGTCGGCAGCGGCGACGCGAGTTCGACGCCTGGCCAGGGAGAATCCCACATGGTGCGGCAGACCTCTCCTGCCTCACCCGCTGCTCCCCTCCGCAGTGTATTTCTGATCTGCCTGTTCTGCTACCCGCTCTGTCTCTGGTGAGCCCTCTCGCTGCCCCACGCCTCTGGCCTGTACCCCAGCTTGTATGTATAAATAAAAATAAATCATTAAAATAAATAAATAAATAAATAAAAGAAATAGATGGTCTATGTAGTTATACTGCTAAAGAAAATTAGAAATTTTTAATTTGTGACACAATTATTCAAGCTTTGAAGCAGAACACAGAAAGCATACATTTCACATTGTACTCTGTTTAGCAATATACTTTTACTTTTAGTCTGGTATAAATTACATTTTCCTTTTCTACAGGGCAATGTTATAGTCTATAATAGGCGATAGAATGATGAGTAGTTCAGTTTTTTTCCATACTTGGTTCAGTATCTTTCACTCTATGTAAGTGTTTCAAACATTTTACTTTTGCTTTTAATTTGAAAGGAACACATATAATCAGTACTTAGTCTATGCATAAAAAACTATATGTTGGTAAAATTTAAATAAAATAATCATATTTTGATGACAAGAAGATATTTAATAATGTTATGTTAACATTCCAGAAATAGAAGTATTACAGCCATTATAGAAAATATTCTACAAATTTCTTCTATTTCTTTTTTTTTTAAAGATTTATTTATTTATACATACAAGCTGGGGTACAGGCCAGAGGCGTGGGGTGGCGAGAAGGTTCACCAGAGACAGAGCGGGTAGCAGAACAGGCAGATCAGAAGTACACTGCTGAGGGGAGCAGCGGGCAAGGTAGAAGAGGTCTGCCGCACCATGTGGAACTCTCCCTGGCTGGGCGTTGAACTCGCATCACGCACTGCCGACAGCTCCACAACACAGCGCTCAACCACTGCACCACCAGAGAGGCCCAATTTCTTCTATTTCTAAGCCAAAAATAAATATCCATTGGTTTCACTATATGTGGGAATTAAGTGAGTAAGGAAGGCTATACTGGTTAAAAACAACAGCAACAAAGCTTGTTGTGATTATTGACTTTATAAAAGCTTATGTTAATTTTAGAGGATGTTAAGCACATAGAGCAATTGTAGCAAGCAAATGGGTGGATATAATACAGACAATTTTAATCTTTATTTCTTTGTTATGGTTTTTGGTTTTGCCTAAATCAAAATTTGAAATATAACTCCCCTTTTAGGAGAATATTTATTAAGATGTAAAGGAGAGAAATAGATTGATAGAGATTTCTTAACTCAAATGAACAAAAACATATGCATTTTGTTTGTAATTTATTTGGGTTCATATTTCAATATGAGAGCTATCGAATTGTGCATTTTATGCTTATTTTTTCCTAGAAAAGTACGTTGATTTCTGGGTTTTCAATTATGACATGCAATAATTTAGCCTTTCTTGAAAAGCATGAATGTATTGTTGAATATTAAATTGAAGATGCTCCCTACTGAATGAATCTTGAATAATTGTTAAGTGAAATGAAACATGAAGAAAAAGAGATCTATTTTGAAGTAAACATATTCATCATTTAATATATGTGCACTTTCCCTTTTATTTGAGCAAAGAAAACAAATGTCAGTGAAAAACAAAATTTGCCTATATCAGTCACTGTAGTCTTCCTTTTTTGCTTTTGGGCTTGCTGTACTATGCTTCCTTAAGAAATATTAAGAAACATTCTCTTCTTCCCATAAACTCCCATTTCTCTAATTCTATTCATCCTCTGCTCAGATTTGTTCTCTGGTATAAAATAATTTATGACAGTGAAACAGATATGGAACTCTAATCTAATATTCTAATTCTGAATGTAGTGATAAAAATGGTATCAAATGGATTCTGTAAAGAGAATTTGATCTCCTAAATATGTGACCACTCATGCTCCTATATGTAAAGTTGGGATCCTTCTAATGAAATGAGCTGAATGGCATGGGGTCATATATGAGCTAAGCGCTGGAGTAGATAATAGTAGTTGTAGTTACACTATATTTAATATATATTAAATTTAATGTATATTAAATACACCCCTTCCTGTCTAGGATATATGTGAAGTCTTATTTAAGGTAATTATCTTACATCATAAATATTATTGCTAATTTCTCTTTATAGATATGAAGACTGATCACAGTTAGATTAAGTAATTTGCCCAAGCTCACCAAGTACAAGTAGCAGAGACTAAATTCCGGTCAGGCCTTCTGATTGTGGAACCAATAGAGTTAACAATGCTGTTCTATTTCCGAGTTCCCAGGCTCCTTCTATCCCTGAAATTATAAAATGCTGATAAATGTATTCTCCTTCAAAAACTCAACAAAGGGTTATCTCACAATGACAAAAGTGTATGTTTTAGGAATCTTTGTGTGTGCAGTCCTAGAAACGTATTTGACTAATGACTAAAGGTTAAGTAGTAGAAGAGGGATAGCATTATGATGTATTTTAGTAAATTAATATGGTTAGGATATGTGGGTTTTTAATAACCTAAACTAAAGGTGATTCATTATTACAGGCCACGATAACCTTTTCTAAGAGAGTATTTGTATGTCTGTCAGTGTCTTATATGATCAAAACGACTATAAATGAAAGAAATACCTTAGGATAAATGCCTCTAAATTTTAAACTAGAATTTTACTTTCCAACTATGAGCATTGCCACATTATAATGCCATATGAAATTACAGATTAAAATAATATTTTTGAGCTATGGCTACAATAACATTTTCATTTATTAGTGATTACATAACACATCCTGAGAGGCTTTAAAATACAATTTGGAAATGGAAATGTTCTAGCATTTCAGTACGGTAAAAAGGAGACATCTATACTAATCTGTGATATAGCAGAATCATAACTATAAAACGATTAAATAGTATCCTCAATGTCACTGAATAAATTGGAATTAGGGTGTCAAATAGCTCTTATACAAATGTTTTTCAAGTTACTTCTCCTGAAACACAATAAACCTATTTTGGAACTCTACTCAAGTTAGCTCTTCTATTTATCTTGTTAACCACAATGGAACTGATTTGCATTAAAAATCAGTAGCTTGAAGAGCATCCTCATTTAAATGACAGGAAAAGAAACATTTTATTTATCCACTTGTCAATTAATAGGCATCTGAATTACTTCTAGGATTAGAAAATACTAAATAATTATAAATAATGCTGCTGCTATGGACATACATGGGCAAGTTCAGTTGCTCTATATCTCCATCAGTATTAGATGTTTACAATTTTTTATTTCAGTGATTCTTGTTGACAAGTAGTAGTCAAATACAATACTTTCTTTGTATTTGATTTAACCATAATTTGTGGGGCCGACTGAAATTATTCTCAATCAGAATCAAAATATTATAGTATTGGAATGGATTCATACATTCTAGAAGATTGAGAAAAATAAAGCTCCAATGAATGCAGCCACTGATTCTCTCTCAGAATTTAAAGGAATCCTTAAAAGGAATGCCATCCTATTCTCCTATCAGTCAGACTCTTTAAATACAAAGATAGGATCACCTAGTGAGGGAACAGTAAAAGCTTATCACTTTCCTATACCAGTTATTTGCTTATATTTTTTTGATCAATTGAGGAAACTTTATTTGTTAAATAGCATTGGCCATTTTTCAGTACTCTGGCATATAACTGAGCTTCTATTTAAGATGATGGGAGAATTCTATCTAACACTTTTAGCAACTTGGCCTCTTAACTGGCATGTTCTGCTTTTTTTTTTTTAAGAAATGAAATGGCAAATACATGTATTTTTTGCATTTTCCATCATCTTTTATCATCAAATTGCAGAAATTATATTGATTTAACTTATTCATTAGTACTACATCAAAATATTTAAAAGAGTATGGACATATGTTTACATGCATTTACCAAAACCAATGATCAGTGAAAAATTTACTCATAAGGAGTTTTACACCAATAGGGCTTCCCCCCCAACCCCGCAACTGAATTCCTTTTTTTTTATTTTTCAGCAAAATCATTGGTAATTTTTGCAAAAGTAGCATTCAAAAGATATTTCAGGTTGGTATTTGAGTGATATGAAATAATATAAAAGCTCTCAGATAAGGAAAACATCAAAATAATTTTTTCTAAAGGAATATTTTGGAAATTTCTCTAAAAGAAATATTTTACCACTTATTATATGCTATTATATGGTGTGGTGATTTAGGTGTACATAGCACTTACAGAGAAAAATGAGAGCAATCAGGAAAAAGTGTTTCTTTAAAATGCTATAATTTCAATTTGTCTCAAAGTCCTTTTAAAGGCATAGCTCTGCAAAGAAAAAAGTGACTGAGTTTAAAATAGCCTATGAAATGTCTTCTTCTATGACAACTCTGTGGAATACCATTATTAGAGTATATTGCACAAGTGAGAATTTGAAAAACAAAACATGGAATATTCCTATGGAATGTCTCATTATTGTATAACAATGCTATATAAGATATTAATTTAAAGCTACATCATGTGACTGTTTTAGATTTCAATATAGAATTTTGTGCTTTAAGTATTATTTTGTCTTTTAAAAATTTCACATAATTTTTGTTATATATTTTTGTATAGTAACTGTATTGCAACCAAATAGAATTTATCTTTGTTTTGATTATTCAATATAAAAGGGGACCACACATAGCTAAGATGTATGCTTAAGGTTATTTAATAACTGTTAAATATACATTTTCAATGCATAAATTTGGAATGCCATCTATCAACCTAATGAAAAGAAATATTATTATCTTGCATTTTCTTTTTCTGTTATTGATTTGTGATGCCCCAAGACCATTTTAAAAATGTTCAGTGTAGTCCTTATCTGTCATGGAAACAAATTCATTCCTTGGGTGGCTGAGCAACATGAGGGGAAATAAATTTCTCAGAAATGTATCCCCTGAAGGTTGCTATCCATTATGGTTACAAGTTTGCAATGGAAATGGCTTTATTGCTACATAGAGAATATGATAAAATTTAAAGCTTGTGAAAGATGATTAAAAAACAAATAAAATACATATATATTACTGACATTGTATCATTAAGTGTGATACATTTATTTATTTAGACAATGTTTTGAGTATATTAAAGCAAATATGGAGCAACTCAAATCTGAATGTTAATCGAAAGAGTAATAAAAATGAAAAATTAATGCCTGCAGGGAATTGAGAATTAAAATATTCTCCCTTTTCCAACCTAGAGCACTCTGGTTTCTGCTTGGATGGCAGGTGTGAGCTTTATAAATCAGATTTCATCATATCAATCTGTTTTACTTAACTTTATCTTTTCCACATTTCTCCTACTGAACTTTAGCAAGGTTAAGTTCTTTCTAAGAGATCATCTCCAGAGAAAAGTAAAATGGAAGTTGGTGGAGCCAATTCTGTTACTTAAATTTAGCCTTAGCACTATATTGTCTCTGCCTGGTTTTCTATGAAGCACAACACATAAGTTGGAACACATCATTATTAATTTTTAAAGTGCCATCTCTGTATATATATGTATACACACACACTCATATAAACATATCTGTTTATTTAATATAATATATTTTTTGAACAGTGTGTGATTTGTCAACATGGACATTAAAGGTTCCATTTTCATTAAAGCAAATAACTGGAACAAATTTAATAGTCTACTAAATGAACTTATATCACTCTCTCTAGATACTGAGATTTTGCAAACTTTTAAGTTGCTCTGTATGTAATTTTGAATTTTGGAAATTTTTTTCTAAATGGCCTTGTTTCCCTTATATTATTATAACAAATAATTGTATCTATTATACTTTTTACTTACTTTTAAAATAATGTATTATTTTCTGACATGATTATTAGATAATGAAGAATTCATTTGAATATACAAACATTGAAGAACATAATGTATGATACTATTAAGGTGTTTACTGTCATATCAACACATGCGGTTCTCCAAATTAGTATTCAGGTTTCTAAATCCAAATGTAAATCCATATTTTGATATCTTTTTGCCAAACTAATAGTTTAATTTGTTTTAGAACTCTTTAGTGTATAAAGCTTAAGAATTCCTCGTTAAGAATATGAGGAGTTATCCAATTTTTTTTTCATCTTTTTGTTAGTTTTAAATGTCTTCTGTGTAATTAAAAACTTTGCTGTTGCTTAATTATTGTTGTTCAACAAGAGTAACATGATTTCAGCTTATACCATAAAATGTTTCCACAAGAATTTTAATGGAATTCAGGAAACTGTGAATATCAATTTTTCAACTTTGTTGAAAATTGATAACCTTTTATGAATCAACTTATCTTTGTATATTTAACTCAGGAATAAATAGCTCTTTAACATGATGAATGCCTGATGTTCTTGCTTAATACTTTAGTTGCAAATGTATCTAATATGGAAGCAGCAATGATTGAAAATTAAATTGTACTTATATTGATAGATCCGTGTGTGATCGTTGCAATTGACTGAATTCCATATAGTTTTTAGGGTCTAATAAAACAGCTTATTGTCTCTAGTTTAATTATAGGTCATCAAAATTTAGCAGGACATTCATGAATTTACTTAAAACAATAGTTTGCAATCCTCATAATAGCTGCCACCATTAGCTAATTAAATGACTCACAGGGAAGTCTAAACCACAGAGACATTCAATCTCTCTCTCTCTTTCTCCCCATTCCTCACCCTTCCCTCCTTCTCTCCTTCCCTCCCTCCCTTCCCTCCTCCCTCCATGGATGTATATGTATATTATACACATTTTCTACAAGATATAATCACTGGCTACCAGAAAATAGCCTCCGCTGTTAAAGTAAGCCAATAATTATATATAATGTATGTATAATATGCTCAAAAGGGTGGCAAAATACTAACTTTTTAGATTTTTCCATGACCATCAAGTTTCTGATTCTACTTTTCTGTTATTTTTAAATTAGTGATCTCAAGGCACGGGGCTTGGAGAAACCTACATAATTTTTCTATACCTAAACTAATCTGTATGTATAAAATTAATCATAATTTAATTAATAATTGTCATATTTTAAAGAATATTTTAAGGGAATTAGAGAAATCTTATATACCTGCTTCCTACCCCTAAGCCCCCAAAATATTTGTATTCTTGTGTTAAACTCCCTTTTCCAAGAGGTATTTTAATCTTCTAGTTAAGTCCATTGGTTAGTAACTGCGGCTCAGTCATAATAACCACCACTGAACACATTAAATGGCATCAGAGGATTTTGGACAGACAGATGTTTTCAGCTCCTGAATTCTGGGATCACTACTGTACAAAACAATAGGTCTTCAAACAACAGATGGAGAAATACATCAACAAACAGTAGAAAACATTTTCTTAAGATGAGGGTAAATTTACAGATCACCTGTTTCCACTGAATTCTAGTATGGACTGCTCTGCCAAAATCAAAATATTATTGAACTCAAAAAATTATTGAGAAACATTCTGGTCAAATTATTGAGCTTTCAGAATAAAGGAAAAAAAAAAATCTTTCTGTTTCATAAACTCCCAGACCGAAGGAACACATCACCTAAAGCAAATTCAGAAAGACGTCACAGGGGTATTGGACTTCTGTAAAATTTGAAGTCAGAAGACCATGGAACATTATCTATAGGCAACTGAGAGGAAAGAACTATAACTAAGAGCTCAAGATTCTGATGGCCAAGATACCATTAGCCACCAGGCTGAATGAAATCGGAGGAGATGCTAGCATTCAGGCTGCCTGATATGTGCCCTTCTAAAAAATGCCCAGGAAATCTATCAAGCAACAAGTAAGCCACAGCGGTCCTCTCTCAATCTCCCTCCCATCTCCATCTCCTCTCTTCCCTCTTTGTTTTCTCTTCTTTTAACCATTTAAATATTATTGAGAGCCTCCCTGGTGGCACAGTGGGTTAAGCGCAGCATTATGAAGCTATCCAGAGTCACTGCAGCACAAGTTAGATACCTGGCCAGGGAGCTTCCCACATGGCACAGCAGACCTCTCCTGCCTCACCTGCTGCTCCCCTCAGCAGTATATTTCAGGCTATCTGCCTGTTCTGCTCCCCACTCCATCTTTCGTGAATACTCTCACCCCCCCCCCACACCTCTGGCCTACACCCCAGCTTGTATACATAAATAAATAAATCTTAAAAAAAATATTGAAGTTAAATTTCCAAAACAGAAAGGCTGATACCTTCTTTGCTGTTTATTGTGTAGGTGTGGTCAAACAATTAGCTTCAAACCTATTGCTTCAAACCTATTCTTTGATACCAGAGTCAGACAAATGTGAAACAAGAAGGATTCTGTTTTGGAACTGTTTAATATCTACCTTTAAAAGCTGATATAAACATGTAATGCGATCATGAAGCAAATGTTTATTTCTTTACAGATATTCTTCCCTAATCTCATTTCTTGCTGTTTTCACTAAACGCTTCCTAATGCATAATTACATTTCCTTGGAAATTTTTGAGCATGGAAAAAGAGTAAAAGGCCTAATAAATTCCCTTGTAAATCTGAGGAAGGGAAGAAAAGATAAACAAGGAAAAAAAAGTTATCATAAATATTTCACATGTAAGTTATAGTTATAGTATTATTTCCTAACAAGATTATATTATCTCCTGTTACTAATTTATACATTTCTTTTTAGAGGCGAAGCTAGGCAATTTAAAATTGTCAGAGTCATATAAATTATTGACTTACTTTAACAACAAGGACTATTTTCTGGTAGCCAGTGATTAGATTGGAAATACATTTCACAGCAAAACATGAGATTAGTTTCACCTCTAAATGTAGTATGTATGTGCCTTTTGTATCCTCCTTAAAAATTAAGTATTCATGTTTAGTAGAGAGTGAAATTCATCAGGGACAAAGCACTGCAGGTGAACTCATTCTCCTGTTACCTTGATGTATGGAATTATTCCCTCAGGTCCAAATCTAATCAAATGTGACCACAATTCATCTAATACTTTCTTCCAGATCTGTGCAGCTTTAACCGTATTACCAACTAATGAATTCTTCTACAGAGACACCTACAGTAAAATCTTCTGTAACCAAGTAATTCCATAGAGAATTATATTTTGAAGTAGCTTTATTTGATCTATCAATACTTTGGGAACTTGGCAGATTACCAAGGTGTAATAAGGTATAATGAAAGACAATTTTCCCCCAAATGTTGTGAACATTTGCAGAAAGTTGAAATAACTTTCTTTAGATCAAGAATGTAATTTAGAGATACTTTCTGGGAAATGTTTCTTATTTGAAAACAGTCTCATTGATAGGATTGTCCACACGTATGAATGTGTTTATGATATGACAACCTTAGAGGTATCCCCACTTCATGTGTTTTAAGCATCTCATCTCTTTAATAGGGAAGTAATAAATTTCAGGTGTTTTAAGTATCTATGTGTTTTAAGCTATCAGTACTAAGTTCTTTGTTGACCCTAGGACACTAATATCGATTTTGATACTGGGCAATATTATGCTGTTGTAAAAAGTATCTAAAGATATTCTAGTCATTCTGGAATTGGATAATGGGTCGAGGCTGGGAGAAATTTGAATTATATAACAAAAAAATAGTTTAGATTTCCTTGGTAGTAAGTTGTTGTAGCAACCCTAGGAAACAAACACATTTTTATTTTCTGAAATTTGCAGGTATAATTGGTATTCTATTTTAATTTATAAATCATCTTCCCTAACAGAATGTGTCTGGATTCCTGCCCCCCATCCTTTCTCTCTCCTTTTAACTTTTTCTTACATATATGTAAAAACTAGACAAAGCAAAGTGAAATAGAAGGCAGAATGGTATAATGGGAATTATATTAGGATTTGAGCCAAATTAGGTTTAAAGTCTACTTTTCCATTATGTGACATTGAACAAATGCATTATTCGCTCTGAATCTATTTTAACTGTGAGATGAGAATAATAATTCAATTGACAATAGAATTAAAGTAGATTACCCACCCACAAACACATATATATGTCACACACACACGTGTGTGTGTGTGTGTGTGTGTGTGTGTGTGTGTGTGCAAATAAATTGGTAGGCATGGGGCGTACTAAATTTCCCCTTTCCCTTTATCCAAGTAGGGACATTATGAATAGCAATAGGAGGAGGTAACCCTGTAATCAAGAATTTAATGCTTGGATTCTTTGAATACCTAAAATAGTTTTACATCACACAACAATTTGGAAAGACTGATCAGAATGTTGGCTCTTTTGCAGTCATTGTGAAGCCTACCATTATATAGATAACTGTTACATGGCACCAGGAGTTTCATTGAGGAATTAAAAAATAAATGGTTTCTTGTTAAACTTATGTGTACAAAAAATATCCCATAGTCAGAGCAAAAGAAATAACTCTATCAATGGTAAGAGAAAGACTATACCTGCTCTGGTCTGAGGTTTCTGCTATGTTCTTGGTTCTGTCTGCTTTATCTGATCCGAATTATTAGAACATATGGACACTCTCATGCATTCCTAAACTGATCTTATTGATGGATAAGTCTCTGTATTGTGCCCTCTGCTCACATTTGAGATTTCATTTCTGAAGACACTTACAGGGGACACATGCTGCGGTCATCTCTCCTGAGTTAAATCCTCATTAGACTTGCATGAAGTATGATAAGAATACCTTGAAAAGTTTTGTCCACTTGCATTGATTGCTTATTTTACTTTTTTTTTTGTTCTGATCTTGGCATGTATCAAAATCCTAAAGTAGAAAATTGATTTCTCAAAATTATGTGTATAACAAATACTCAAATAAATTGAAATTATTGTGTAGGAAATTTTTCTGAAGGTAAGGAGGATGAATCTCTCACTTTTTACCATGTCTTTTAAATAGCATCTTTCTCATTTAAACAGCTTTAAAAGTTGGTTCTATATTCTTTGCACTTCTTCAGGGATCCCAGGTCTAGTTTTATTTTGAAATCAGAATGTCTAGAGTTGGAAAATTGGTGTTAAAAAAAGGAAATGTGTTGACATTTTCTAAATTTTCTACCATATTCAAGAGTAAAGAGAATAACATGATATGCTCCCACATGCAGATCATTCGTTTTAACTATGAGCTTATTCTGGTTAAACTTGTTTCATTTGGTGCTTGTTTCGTCTGTATCTACTCGACCTTGGATCATGTTGAACCAATTCTAACTACTAAAATAATTTCCTTTGTAATATTTTGTGTAAATACTTCAGATGGAAAATATTTTTAAACATAGCCATAATCTTTATCATACCTAAAATAACACTAACTCCTTAATATTAAATTTAAGGGTACACATTTCCCCCAGTTGTTTCATAATATAATTTTGTCCAGTTTCTTTTAATTTAGGATCCATATAACATTTGTATGTTGTAAATGGGAGGTACATTTTTGAGACATTTCTATAAAGTCCGATTTTCTTTCCTGTGTAGTTATTGAAGAAACACCTGTAAAAGTTATATGGTCTGATATGGTAGTACACATTTGGTTATTTAAATTTTAATTACTTAAAATTAAGTAAAATTTTAATAAGGAATTAAAATTAATACTGTCACATAATCCATTTCTCGTTAAAATTTATTTATATATTTTTATGTCATTGTTCATTTTTGTACAATGTTTGATTTTTCCTCTCAGGTGTTGTCTCCATAAAATTACCACCACCAAGACACCCATTGACTCTTGTGCTCTTCCCCCCATTTTGACCCCTTTCCCTCCCTCTCCCTTGATGAATGTCTCCAATTTATAGTTTGCCTGCTGGTTTTGTTTCCCCTCTGCCCCGATCCCATGTATGGTTTCCCTATGTTCCTCCTATAAGTGAAATCATCCATATTTTTCTTTTTCCTTCTGACTTATTTCACTGAGCAATCCCTTCCAGCTCCATCCATGTTGCTGAAAATGGAATGTTTATCTTTTTGATTGCTGAGTAGTATTCCATTGTGTTTATATACCACATCTTCTTGATCCAGTCATCTGTTTTTGGGCTTTTAGGTTGTTTCCATATTTTAGCTATTGTAAATAGTGCTGTGATGAACATAGGTGTGCAAGTATCCTTTTATATTAATGCTTCTGTGTTATTTGGGTAGATTTCTAAGAGTGGAATTGCTGGGTTATATGGTAGATCCATTTTTAGTTATTTGAGGGACCCCCACATGGCTTTCCACAGTGATTAGATGAGTTTGTATTCCCACCAGCAATCTAAGAGGGTTCCTTTCCCTCCACCTTCTCATTAGCATTTGTTGTTGTTATTTATTCTTTTTAATGTGGGTCATTCTTAGTGGTGTGAGGTGATACTCATTGTGGTTTTGATTTTAATTTCCCTGATTATAAGTGATGTTGAGTATTTTTACATGTGCATGTTGTCCATCTGCATTTCCTTTTTGGAGAAGTCTTTTTAGCTCTTCTGTGCAATTTTTGACTGAATATTTTACTTTATTTTTGTTGAGTTGTATAAGCTCTTTGTAGATCTTTGATATCAGTCCCTTATCAGTTTTATGGAGTGCAAATATTTTCTCCCAATCTGTGGGGTATCTCTTTTGCTGTACAGAAGCTTTTTAATGTGATGTAGTCCCATCTGTTTATCTTTTCCTTCATTTTCTTTGTTTTGGGGAATTAGTTTTTAAAGATGTTTCTGAGATGTATGTCATGGAGTGTTTTGCCTATGTTTTCTTTTATGTATTGTATGGTTTCAGGTCTTACACTCAGATCTTTTATCCATTTTGAGTTGATCTTTGTGTATGGTGTGAGGTAGTAATCTAGTTTCATTCTTTTGCATGTAGCAGTTCAATTTTACCAGCATCATTTATTGAAGAGACTATCCTTGTTCCAGTACATATTCTTTGCTCCTTTGTCATAAATTAGTTGTCCATATATGTGTGGCTTTATGTTTGGATTTTCAATTCTGTTCCACTGTTTGTGCATCTATTTTTGTTTCAATACCATGCAGTTTTATTAATTATGGCTTTGTAGTATAGTCAGGATCACTTTGGCTAGTCAAGGTTTTTTTATAGTTCTGTATGAATTTCGTCAATATTTGTTCTATGTCTTTGAAAAATGCCATTGAGATTTTTATTGGCATTGCATTGAATTTCTGTGAATTCCTTTTGTTAGAATGGCCATTTTAATGATGTTAATTCTGCTGATCCATAAGCAGTGAATGTCTTTGCATTTCTTTGTACCTTCTAGTTCTTTAATCAATGTTTTGTAGTTTTCTTTGTATAGGTCTTCCACCTCCTTTGTAAGGTTTATTCCCAGATAACATTAAATACATTTCAAGTACCCAGTGTCCCCATGTGGCTACTGTATTGTGTAATGAGGATAGAGAATAATTTTATTATTGGAATTTCTACTGGAATGGTTTTACCACATTAGACGATTTTATGATTACATTCCCTCTCTGTTATTTAACATGTTTGGCTCTTATATTTACTTTAAATAAATAATATTATCTACAGTCATGATGAATTTATGTTCAATGTCTTGCCAAAACTGCTATACAGTTTTACTATGCACTTATACAAATGGTCTCTTTTTATGATGTTACTAACCACTGATGATTATTTCCTTGTTGTGATAAAATGGTAATTGTTGATTACTCTGTAACTTGCATAATTTCTTTTTTGTCTCCATGTCATTCTCACCTGCATTATCATAGTTTATTTCTTGCAAGTGGATTAAGTTTTTATCTTAGACTCTTGTACTCTAGACTCCTGTCTTCCTTCTGAAATAAAGTCAGCCAGCATTCTGTCATTGTTGTAGATCTTAGTTCACATTTTGTATTATTTGGATCAAGATATAGCAAGTGTATTATTCTGGGTTGAAAATTACTTTCTTATTTTTTATTTTACAAAAGAAATATTTTTCCTGAAAGTTCACTTTTAATATTATAATGAAGAGATTTTTTATATATATATATAGAAAAGACCTACACAGACAGAAAGAAAACAATTTAACAGAATTTTGGAAACTAGAAAGCAGATGGACCAGGACTACCCATTTAGCAGACGCTACCCTGGAAATAGAAAAAAACTGAGAAAGACCCAAAATTAAACTGTAAAATTTTCAAAAAACGGAGGAACTAGCAGCACTTATGGAACTAAGAGTGAAGTAGTTTGCTGTTAAAGAAGACTTGACGATATAAAAAACAAATTCCTAGACAACCTCTCCCATTTAACTTGACAGATGACTCTTCCATTACTCTGACAATGCTCTGGAGATTTGCTTGCTAGCTAAGGCTACACTGTTCCTCGACTGCATTGTTAAGAATAAATATGTAGTAATAAGAAGAGAAGAATGAATAGACCATATACATGTAAATGCTATAGGATTTTGGATATTAGCCTCTTGGGTAGATGATGTGGGAATATTTTCTACCATTTGGCAGAGCGTCTTTTGATTTTAATCATAGTTTCTTTCACTGTGCAGAAGCTTTTTAGTTTGATGTAGTCCCATTTATTTTTGCTTTTGTTTCTCTTGCAGTTAGAGTCCCCATTCCCCAAAGACATCACTGAAATCAATGTCTCAAGGTACTTTGACTATATTTTCTTCTATGTATTTTTATGATTTCAGATCTTACATTCAAGTCATTAATTATTTTGAATTAGCTTTGGGGATGGTGTGAGATAGTGGTCTAGTCTCATTCTTTTGTACGTTTATGTCCAGTTTTTCTGACGCGATTTACTGAAAAGAATTTTCCCTTTTTCATCCTAAACTCTTGGCTTCATTGTCATAAATTACTGTCTCTATATGTATAAGTTTATTTTTTGGGTATCTTACTAAGTTACCACCTTTATTCCCTCATGCCAGTCTTAAATATTCTTTTTTTTGGTGTGTGTGAGAACTGTACTGAGAGTGGGACAGCTGACTCATATTTGCAGCAACCCCGTTATCCCTCCTCTCTGAAGGTTCCTAAACTGGGACACTGTAGTCTGTTTACTGTCAATATAATGCACAAGGTCAGCCCCAGTGCCATGGAGGAAGGAGATAGAGTACATTCCAGAGCAACCTCCCTGTCCTTTTCTTTACCAGGAACCTGGCCTGTGTGGAATATCCCAGGGCATTGCATCTGTTTTCACTTATTCAAGGGTGTGCACACCCACACCTTTCCTGCTCTCCTTTCCCAAGGCCCCTGGCGGAGCCGCAGTCCTGCTATCTGCATCACCTTCACACAGCTGCAGCCTTAGGTTGTTTGTCTCTGCCAACTTCCTGTTTACTGAAGCTTAGTTCTCCTCTCTGCAGTCTGTGTTGGTCTCTGATCTCCAAAGGGTGTTTCAGTTTCCTGCCTAACCACAGGGCTTTCTTGGTTTAGTGTCCCTCTGAGGTACTGTTAGGTGTTCCTCTAAGGAACAATTCCTATATTTTTAAGGAAAAAATCAGATCAATTGGTCTCATTTTAACTTATAATTTTAGTACAAATAATCTAGTTTTAGCTAAAATTGAAGACTAGAAAGTTGTGAGATATCCTTTTGATCAGATTGGCAATGTTTACTGTGAAGGATGTTGTCTCAGTGAGAATTGGTTGGGGAATATAAGTTCTGACTCCCTCTATCAGTGATCTCAAGACCCCTCTCCACTGCTGCAACATGCTTCCGGCTCCTTTCATTTTCTTTCTGACTCTTCGAATGACGGAAGTGGGAAGATTGTTCTTCCTAACACCATCTTGAGATAGCATATTCATTGTTTTTATTTATCTGAAGATCTCACATTAAACAGTCTATTCTGTGTTCTTAAAATATTTTTATCTTTAAAAATGAGGGAAAATAATCCATAAACTGCCATTCTGTATGGGTCAGAATACCCACAGAAAATGAAGCATTTACACTATTTGACAAAAAGATGATCTGTATCAATAGAATATTATCATTATTATTGTTATTTTGCTATCCAAGAATATTTACTGAGAAGTAAGCATTTTAGGCAAATCTAATAGGAAGCAAAGGATAGCTCCCTGGTTAAAGCCTATCTGCAGAATGGCACCCTGATGGGGGATTGAGGAATTCATTCTGATTCTCCCACTGGTACTTTTCATATACTCAATTCCAAGTACTCCTTGGTGTTCTGGAACACCAAACGTACAATAATTTCCCCCTGCCTTGAGGAATATTAGAGTCCTTGGGAAAGACAATGTTCTATAAATGAAAAAAAGGCTTAAGGGGTTACTGGAATGCAAAAACACATGTGCTCTCAGTTTGGAATTCCACTACATATTATTATTGGTGTCTGAAGATGTGCAAGAAGAGATTCTCTTTGTTTATGTGCAATCGGGTTTAGATGGGTCTCATTTTAGTCATGAAACCAATATCATAAAGTACACAACCCAGATATAGATGACAATAAAAAGACATATTCTCCTGTGGGATTGTGAAGCCCCACAGACTGGCATTTTCTAGCCTGTCTCGCTGTGGTTGTGGCAGACACCTTTACCACTTAGATAGAGTTGTTTCCTTTCCCAGACGAATGGGTTTCCTGATAGCGCTTTGCGAGGAAGTCAATAGACCTCATCAGCCATAGTTTTCTTTCTTTCCTGAGAAAGATAAGTAAGTGCACCTGTTGTGTAGAAACGAGATAAAGCAAGATGTCATCAGTGAAGTCAGTGGATCAATTGGCCATGTGGTCGACGTGTGTAACCTGATAATTCTCTTTAGGTGCAGATGGCCTCAACAGATGCTATCTCAGGTGAAGTGTACAGAATGGAATGAGGAATGTAAATGAATACAGGCACATAAGGGCACAATAGAGAAATTGCAGCACAAAGAAGAAATTGAAAAGGAATGGCCAGAGGCATGGAAGGTTAATCAAAGGAGAAAAGTGTCATGGAAACAGAAGAAAGAAATTCAGGAGCAAGTGATCAGCAGTTATTTGTTCCAGGGATATAACTTAGATAGTTTAAAGTCATAGGCAGGGTGTGTTTTTGACACAATGTGGTATGATAACTAGCATTGTTAGGAAGAGGAATTTTGTGTGATTAGACAGTATAAATAGATTTGGCTAAAGAGTGAATGGACCTAGAAAAAAAAATAGAGAGCAAATGTAGACTTCTTTTTATTTATTTATTTATTTATTTATTTATTTATTTATTTATTTATTTATTTTTTGTGAAGGGAAAGGTAGAGTCATGAAAAAAAAAATAGATAAATAAATTGTGGCTATCGGCCTCTAGTGACTTACAGTGTACAGAAGAAGACAGAATGTTATTTAGATATTGTGAACACAATGTTGTCAATACTAGGATAAGAATAACCAGAGAGTCTTGGATAATACACAGGAGGGGTGCTCAGTCATCCTGCTGGGGAAGCCTTGGTGGTCAAGGAGAACCTTCTGGAGAACACTTAGTTTCTGATATCATTTTCTTTCCCTACTCACACCCACCACAAATCACACTGAAGGAAAAGCAATGTTTAAAGGAAATTGCCAAATTAAGTATGAGTTGATGATTCTTTTCTTAGACATTTCCAAGCAGAGCTCATTTATAGATATTGCATATGTGTGGTCAGAGATATGTTAAGGACAGTTAATGCTGACCTGCAATATGGTTTATATATAGAAAAGACAATTTTTAATAATTAATCATTGTTATTAATAGTATTGTTGCTTTTTTGCAAAAGAATACATTAGAAAGTTGGAAGGGACTCAGAATAAACTAGCTTCAGGCATGACTGTTCATTATTTCAACTTATGTGTAACCTGTCTTTAAGCAGTTCTGAATATTTATAAGTTCCCCTATATACTGTGGGGACAAGCGGAGCATGGAGGGATTGGGTTAAAGAATAATCAGTTGAGTCAGAACTTTATCTATAATTGAAAATGAGGCCATTGCTTGAGATCTGTAGGCAGAACAATTCAGCAATGATTTTGGGCGGTTCCATGTAAATGTCTTAATGTGGGAAGGAAAATACAAAGCTAATGTATGCAGAACTGCTTCTTAGAGGCAAGTTGATTTAATTGTTTAAACGCAGAAAGAAAAACATGTAACAGGGAGAAATATCTCTGTGCTAGTGTAGGTAAAAGATGTTCCTATTTGAAGCTGAGATTAGATAGTGTTTGTCAGTCTTTGAGAAAGTATGGTGCCATATTTGTAAACTCCCCAATTCCAGGTGTCAGGATGCTGGTTTGTGGGGGTGATATGTGTGGTCATAAATTTGGGTTTCCAAGCAGTTAGGCATGGTAGATGTGCATAAGTTCTACTCTCCCAATGGCCTCTGATTCTATTTTGGACATTCCCTTCATCATTTTTTATTTCATTATTTCACAATCACCTTCACATTTCTCACTTGAATAAGTTAGAACTAAACTGAATCAGGGAGGATCTAAGCAGGCACAGTAATGGGTCACCAAATGTTAATCAAAACCTCAGTGTTTCTACATATATGATTGGAGTTACAATGTTACTTACCACAAAGTGTAACTGAGAACACTGAATGACATAATATCCAATACATCTGCCAGAAGAGAAATGAGTGAATCTTATTTGAAGGAATTTATATTATCTGAAGACTCAAAACTTTCAAAATAATAGGCTACATTGTCTCTTGCAAAATCTTAAAAAAAGATGCTGAGAACTAGCAATATGTACACGTTATCAAGATAAATGTGTATTTCTGTTAGAAAAGCAGTTAAATCCATAATTTAACATAATTAATTTTCAGCTTATTTAATTGTTATAAATTCAGGTGAAACATGTCATTTTACTTTAGCATAATGCTTGTATACATATTTCTGTTCCTTTATTGAAATATATATTTCAGAGAAGCTCTTCTAGTTCCAAACTATTATGAATATTGGATACATTAACATTCTTTTAAGTTTAGCTTAAGTTTAAATAAAATAGTGAAAAATCTCTTGACCCCAAGTGCAGAATAAGCTATAGTTATAAGCTAACTCTGAAACAGGTCTCTCTCTCAACAAGTTGGCTATCTCCCTAACCTAGAAATAGATAACTTAACAGTCTATAAGAAGGGGAACAGATTGGGGCTGGGTGTAGACTAGCAATAGGTGCATGTAGGGAAGGATTCAAGGAGAGTGAGGATAAGAGTTAAAAAATTGAAGAGGATTTGAAGGACAGTAGGAAAGTGATGGCTAGATTAAAGTCACCTTTACTATATCACAGCAGAAATTCTATCAGCACAGTCACCTATAATAATATGAAGATTGGAGATAGATAGCATGGTTTGATGACATAAAGTAAGATTTGCAGTCATGGTGTGGAAAGGGCCAGTTGGTCCTAGTAAACTCTCATTGATGTCCTAAAGAAGAAGCTACTCAGTTTTCAAGTTGAATTTTGAGGAAATACAAAGTATTCAGAGCAGTCTTTTTGATCATGGAAAGATTAACAAATTAAGTGGTAATCTCAGGTTAAGGATCAATCCAGGGCAGTGAAGTGTGATGGAAGGGAATAGAGGTAAAACTGTAACAAACTTTGACAAGGACTAAGACACTATTTGCCTCATACTTTGTCTTCCAACAATCTTGGCGGGGTTTTCTACAGTCATATCAAGGCAACTCAAGGTCGAGAAGCAAAAGAAGGATAATTCAGGGGGCATAATACAGAGTCTAAGTATCAGAGCCAAAATATGCAAAGACCCAGTCCTGGGGAGAAGGACTGGTTCTGATGAACTTGGGACACTGGCCAGATGCATTTCAGAATTTTTAGTTTATTAACTGTGATATGTCTCCTGTTTCTCTCCTTTTTGAAAAGGGATCTTTATTACTTTTATCTTTCCCCATACCTTCCTTACCATTCTGTGTATTCTATGTTGTATGTGTGTATGGAAGGAGACATATAACATTTTTTAAACTCACAGATGAAATCTTCTGCAGGGAATGTCATCCACATCTGGACCTAGTTTAGATAATGAAATACTGAACATTAAGTCAGTGTTGAAATGGGATAAGATTTTTGAGGATCCTGGGAACAACTGAATATATTTTGCATATAGGAAATAACTTGTGGATGGAGAGACAACTAGCTTTTTAAATGGCAAAAATATTTCTGCACTCATTCCAACTAGTGGTCAGGTCTGTTTCCCCATCATTTGAAATCTAGGCTAGTATATGACTCTTTTGACTAGTAGGGTTTTACACGCTATTTTAAATTTGAACCTGTTCATTTTTAAAAATCGTTTTTAAAGATTTATTTATTTATGCATACAAGAGCTGGGGTGTAAGCCAGGAGCATAGAGATGGTGAGTGGAATCACCAGAGACAGAATGGGGAGCAGAACAGGCAGATTGACTGAAATACACTGTTGAGGGAAGCAGCAGATGAGGCAGGAGAGGTCTGCTGCACCATGTGGGAAGCTCCCTGGCCGGGGATTGAACTTGTGCTGCAGTGGCTGTGATAGCTTCATAGTCTGAGACTTAACTCCTCGTGCCACCAGGGAGGCCCTGAACGTGTTCTCTAGAAGAACAGATAGCTCCTGTCTTAATCCCTATGGAAGTCCCGAGTCTTCATATAATAATTTATAATAATTCTGGCTAAGAATCTCTCAAACTACAAAGAACAGAAAAGGTGACTGTCTCCAGGCTTCCAACCTCACCACTGCAAACAAATCTCCAGGCATATACATGTAGCCATTAGCTTAATTCCACTGTATGATCTAGTCAATGCCTGGTACAACAGAAGAAATGCCCAACTAAGCTCTGCTTGATTTTCTGACTGGGAAAACAGTGTAATGTGAAATAGTTGTTAAACCATTAAATTTTGGAATAGATTTTTACATGGCCATAGATAACTGGATAGATACACAGGCAGATTTAATCAATAGATTGATAGAAAGGTACAGATAATGAATTTAGTGTTCAGTTTGCTTATCTAAAAAAAGATGTTTGAATTCCATTATCTCTGTGCTAAAACACTCTAATTCCTAATGCTAAAGATTTATTCCAATTTATTCCATCCACTTTTGAAGCATCTTTATTATGTGCTTTACTAAATCTCCAGGTCAAAGTAATAGAGTACAGAATAGATAACTAAATCCTCACTAGGCATTAACTTGGGTAAAAATATTTGAATAACTTCCTCTCAGTTTAAACCAGTTGAACTGTGACTCTGTTCATGGTTTTACAAATACTGTTTCATCATGTCATGGTCTATCTTTTAACACTGTGGTTTCAGTCCCCTGATGCTTTAAAAATAATCACAGTCAAACAAAAACTAATCTGCTGGGTATGTGTTAATTGTTCCAAACTAGTGAGTGCAGATAACAGGAGCTGAGGTCTCTTGAGATCAGGAAAAATCATGAAGGGTCAGTTTCAAAATGAGTATTATTAGTTAGATTGAAAGATAGCTCTTTTCTTAGAAAATAGATTTAGCATTGTTTGAAGATTATTAACTAAATAGGCTCAAGGTGCCTATTTAAAAAAAATATATAATATATATATTATATATAAATCATATAAATTATATATAAATTATATATTATATATATATAAATATATATAAAATATATATAAATATATATATATATATATATATATAAGCAAATGATTCGACAGGAAGACTTGTGCGTATGTGTATATGTGTATGGTTTCTCTATTTTTTTTCTGGCAACTTTTATAGTAGAAATTCCCTTTTAGATTCACAAGATACCCATTAAATGGAAGACAAATGTTCAGCATACCAATTCTGTGATGATCTATATAGATGCACTGATTTTTATCAATGATTTACTTGGTGATTCAGTACAGTGATAAATGGTATATGTGATTTTCCATAAAATTCTGGGCCAGTGTTTTAAGATATAGAAAAATGTAACTTAAGCTTTGTATTTTCATTAACTGTAACTTTTTACCGTTTTAATAAATGATGAGCAAACACATAGATGGCTCTGAAAATTCTGAACAATCTACACAAAAATGGTATCAAAAAAGATGCAAGGAATAAAGATGTCAGATTTGAGCATCTGGATTTCTTTTTTTCTATAAAGTTATATTAATTGAGGTAATGTTGATTCATATAACAATATATGTCTTACGCATATGTATGTACATAAATAATGACCATTAATTCACCACACCTATCACCAAAGCCCCATTAATCCTCCTTTGAGCCGCCCCCCTTCCCCTTTGTTCCCACCCCATTAAATCCCCCTTCTGAAAGTCTCCTCACAGTCCTGTGAGAGTGTCTGAGTTTCTGATCTGTGACAGCAAACATTTGCTGGGTTACAATTGTACATGAAAGATTGAAAAAGGCTCACTTCATTTTCTGATAACTGAAGTGATGGGTTACTAACTTGAACAAGATTGAACGCTGATAGTTCAGAATATGGCATGTGTATTTGAATAGTTTTTCCTTTCATTCAAAATGGAGTAAAGTAAAACAACTTCCATTTTCTAAGAAGTTTATTTCCCCTTAATATCAACTATCCCTCCTTCTCCTTTTTATTTAAAGGAAACCTAAATAAAAGTGTATCTACAAAATAAATCACTTATGATTTATTTTTAGTCATGATTTATAATTTCAGTCAAAAATGCATTATTATATTTTTTAAAGTACTAATTTGATTGAATAGAACATTTTAACATATTTTAAATTCTAATTTGTATAAATAAATATATTATCTTAATATATGAATAAGTTGAATTGTCACTGATAAATATTTTTCAATAGCTAACACTTCAGATAGTAAATAGGAAGTGTGAAAAATATATTGACATGAAAGAAAAGATTCCATCAGCATAGAACTTGAAGTACATAGCTGCTTTTAAGTTTATATGTATAATGTTTTATTGCTTGTGAATTCTGTAAGTATGAATACCCTATGATTTTGAAAGAACAGGTTCGTGAGTTTTTACAATTATCTTCTTGATTTAAAAAACAAAACAAGAAGCTGGCAAGAGGAGTTAATGATGGAAGGAAAAATGTACCAAAGTTCACTTATAATTTTTTTCATAATAAGATGAGACCATGTGACAAATAATTAAATATTGTTAACCTAGTAATTATATGGTATCATTTTGAAATAGAGACACACATAACACTCACAATACACTCACAAATACACTTTTCTCCATTCTAATCCATAACAGAATTTGAATTTAATGTAAACATAACAGAAACAACTATTCAAACATGGCAGAGAATCCTGGCTTCACAAAGTAAGGGATATGAATCTATAAGAAAAGACAGCTGTGTCTAATATCTCAATCATAGAAAGATGTTCCTAAAGAAAATTAGAATGGACCAAGCCCACACACACAAATGCTGAAATATGCTTTACTTACAGATTATTGGGACTTTGTTGTTAGGTATAGTGTGATAACACGTATTTGTAGAGTGTCATAAGCCAATCACTAAAAGTTTTAAAAGGTGGGGAAAAAAACCCAAATCCTTCTAGCTGCTACTGATCAATGCCACTGTCCCAGAGCACCGTGAGCCAAACAAGTAACAAGAAGCAGCTTTCCGAGCAAGGTGCAGTCCAACAGAGTAGATAAATGTGTATAAAATATAACAATACAAGAATGAATTTAAAACGTTCTAGTTAGAGACATACAAAGTCTCATAGGAACTCCTGGAAGGAGAGTATTACTTTCTTTGTGCTAGATCCTATAAACTTTCTTTTAAAAATCTGCCTGAGATTTTTTTGCCGGTGCGGTGGGCGGGTTAGGGAGCAAAAACTCCTGGAGACCTTTGAAACTGCTGGGGTGAAGACTGCACGTGGTAGGTTACAGAGGGAACTGCAGCAGGGGGTCCTGCATTCCAGGCAGAGTGTGGCACCTGAAGGTCACTCAGAGGGGCTGCTCTTCCCCAGACAGCTAGTGTTGTTGCTCTCCTGGTCAGAAGGTCTCAATGGTTCTATGTGGAGTGTTAGTCTTTGAAGTTCAAATGAGTTGGTGTAATGTGACTTTGGGTAGGGAGGGATAATTCCATTGCATTTTTCAAAACCCATTCAAAGAGGTATAATTTGGATACAATAGAATTCAAAAATTTGTCTGAGTCTAATGATATTTGCATCTACTCTTGAAGTTACATATCCATTTATAGTTCATCCTCCACCCCACCCCACCCCCCACAGAACCAATCAATCAGTGATTTTGCTTTCTGTTATTATAATTTTGCCTTCTCTAAAATTTCATATGGATGAAATCATGCAGTATATATTTTTTGGTAAGGCTTTTTTTTCACTGAGCATAATATATCTAGGATCTAGCCATGTAAATAATGATATATTTGTGTGTATGTCAGTAGTTTGTTACTTTTGACTGCTTTGATTCCTTTTTGATTGACCTGAGTGCATGGATATATCACATGTTGTTTACCCACTCATCAGTTGATAGATAGACTTTGGGATTATTTTTAGTTTTTTCCTGTTATGAATAAAACTGTATGATCTTGTAAATATAATGTTTTGTATAGACAGATGTTTTTATTTCTCCTAAACTGGAATAGGTGTGTGCATGTTAAGTGCAGGCTTAACTTTATCAGAGAGTGCCAACATGCTTACCACATGGCGATGCCAGTTTGCATTCCTGTCAGCAATGTCTGAGAGTTGTTAGTTGCTGCACATTGTTGCCCAAACTTGATATTTTCATTCTTTTTAAATTTTAACCATTCTAAATTGTTTGTAGTGATATCTCAATTGCTGTTTTGATTTTTATTTTTCTAATAACTAAAGATGTGCAACATATTTTCATGTGCTTTTTTCCCACTTGTATATATTTCTTGGTTAAGTGTCTATTCACATATTTAAGAGTTTTTAATATAGTTTTTGACCTTACATTTAAGTCTATGAACATTTTGAGTTATTTGTGGTCTATGTAGTGAGTTAATGGGCTGGATTTTTTCTATGGTCATACAATGGTCTCTGCACCACTTATTGAAGAGACTGTTCTTTATCCATTAAATTTCCTTCGCACCTTTGTTAAAAATTAATTCACCATGAATATGTTTATTCCTGGATTCTTAATTTTGTTCCATTGGTATGTATTTCCTCCTTTGGTAGAACCACACCTGGTTATAATAGCTGTATGATCATTTTGAAGTTGGACACTGGGAGGCCTACAGTTTTTTTTCAATATTGTTTTGTTTATCTTTTATACACATTTCAGAGTCAGCTTGTCAATTTCTGCAAAAAAACCTGTGCTTCTGAAAGAGATTGCAATATATTTATGTATCAATTTGAGGAAAATTAATTGACATTTTAATTTATCCTTCCAATCAAGTGATATGTTGAATCTCTCTATTTTGTTCTTTCTAAATTTCTTTTAAAATTATTTTATAATTTTTAGTATGCAGGCTTTGTATATATTTTGTTAAGATTGTCCCTGTTGTATATAAATTTTGATGATCAGTGGTATTTTTTATTTCCAATTCCCAACATTGTAGGTAGTAGATATAACTAATTTTTTTGCCTATTGACCAAAAATTTGGCTTCTTTTAACTTACTATGACTTCTAATAACTTTTTTTTCACATTCCTTATAATTTACTTCATGCACAGCAGTTTATATATGAATTAAGGCAGATTTATTTCTTCCTTTTTAATATTACTTACTACCCCCATTATTTCCCTTATTGCAATGGTTAGAACTTCTATTATTACAATGAAAACAAATGTTGAAAGCCTATATTCTCAACCTTGTTCCTGAAATTAGAGGTAAACATTCAAAATTTCAACATTAAATATAATGGTAGCACTGGTTTTTACAGAAGTCTTTGATTAGGTTGAGGAAAGTTCCCTTCTACTGCTAGATTGATGAGAAATTTAATTTTAACAATCATGAGTGGGTATTGGGTTTCAATCAATACTTTTTCTTCAGTTATTGAGACAGTTGTATTTTTTTCTTTTTGAGTCTGAAGATAGTAAATTAATTCATTATTCTTTGTTATAATAACTTGTATTCCCGAGATGAGTCTGACTTGGCCATGGTGCATAATATAATAAGATATTGTTAAATTTAATTTGTGGATATTTAGTTATGAAATTTTATATCTGTGTTCATTAAAGATATCTCTATGTAGTCTTCCTTTATGATTTTCCAAAAGAGTTTGAGTACAGTCTGTTTTATTTTGCTTTTTAACATTCTTTGTAATATTTTTTGTTTTTGTCTGACTTTATAAAGTTCTATTTTTTACCTTTCCTTCAGTTTCATTTCAATAGGAACCTCCCTCTACTAGGTATTCAATTTATCTTCCTCCCTTAGTAACTGAGTCCCCTTAAGTGAGTTGCATTTTTAATTTGTTGGCTTATGATTTTGTGATTCTTTGGGTCCTATGAAGGTTGCATTGCTGGCCTCTCTCCTGAGGCAGTACTTCATTGTAGAGTGGAAGAGAAAGCAGCTTCTCTTTTGGTGCCCCTTCATGGTGAAAAGCGGTCTACTCCCTGCAGAATCTGGGTGCTGTTCATCACAACAGAGCAGCTTCTCTCCTAATTCACACAAGACAGGCAAAGGCAGACTCTTAGCTTCTGAGAGGACCCAAAAGGGATGGAGATATTTCTTTGTTTGTTTATCTAGGCAACAAGAGTAGCAGACACTTCTTTATAGCTGTTTGTTTAATCAGTCATTCAGCAGTAAAATTAGTGTCTACTAATGGTCAGTTTGCTTTTCGTATAGGATTCACCAGGAAGCAAAAACAGTTTCTATATTCATATAATTTATGTTTATCAGAATTTAAGGGTGATAAAGCATAAGTATAGTAAATTATATAACCACATAAATGTTAAAAAGTGGTAAATGCTATCAAAAGAACAAAAATTAGAGAAGATAAGGGCAACCTCAAATGGTAGAGATAGAGGGACAATTTGCTCTGTTGAACAGAGCAGCTGAGTTTCTTCTCCTTGAGGAAGATTTGACAGAAGACTTAAAGGAACTGAATGAATGAGCCAGGTGACTTTCTAGAAGGGGTAATCCGGAACAGAAAACAGCAGAGATTCAGCGTCCAAGACGAATGCTTAGACCTCCTGTATCCCTGTGTTCCTTTACACTGAGGTCAAGGACGCCTAGGTCTTCTGGAGATGCAGGTTTTGACATCATTCCATACGTAGTTGTTTTGTTACTGCCTCTCAAAAGACACTGTTGCAAATATGTACTGAATCTTCCTCAGTTTCTCAGAATTCCTTTTCTATAATATATTCATTGGAAGCATATCTGAGAACAAATGCTAACTTACCTAGCCTACCATGGCTCTTTAGGTATTCTCAAGTGAGACATGCAGAAAGGCAATTAATCTGTCATTGAGAGAGACTATTGTATATCATTTCATGGTAGGACAGCCCTGATGACAAATAGTAAAATACAGGCAAAATGGCTATTAGCGTATGATTTGTTGCAAAAACACCTAGGCAGAATAGCTCCTTTTTTAAAAACTTAAAAATAGCCAAGTAGAATATCTTTTCAAAATGCAAAAATGCATTATTTATGATTGGCTTTCATCTATTTAAAGATTTCAAAATTTAGGTTTCTGCGGTGTCCTTAGAATACATCAAGAATATTAGGAAGTAAGACAAAACTAAAAGCATTTTAAAAAGATATATAAAATTGAGACCTTGATATTAGACAATTTATATACCTGGCATTTTCTTTATTAAAAATACACTCCTTTAGGGCCTCCCTGGTGGTGCAATGGGTTGGGTCTCAGCCTATGAAGCTATCCGACACTGCAGCACAAGTTCAATCCCCTGCCAGGGAGCTTCCCACATGGTGCAGCAGATCTCTTCTGCCTTAGTTCCACATACTATGGTGGTAAATATGAGAAAAAGTCCATGGTGGGCAGCTTAGCAAAAGACTTTCTAAACATTTTTTGAGGGCTATCCCACATCCGCTCTAATTGACAGAGGAACTCAATGACCTCTGTAAAGACGCCGTCTCAAAATAAGTCACATTTAGAAGTACTGTGGGTTAGGACCACAGCATTAAGATAGGACAACTATCGGGCCTCCCTGGTGGCGCAATGGGTTAGCGCACCGCTGTGGAACTGTTGGCGGCTGCAGTGGGAGTTTGATGCCCTGCCAGGGAGAATCCCACATGGAATGGCAGACCTCTCCTGCCTCTCCCGCTGCTCCTCTCAGCGGTGTATTTCAGTAGATCTGCCTGTTCTGCTCCCCACTCTGTGTCTGGTGAACCCTCTCATCACCTCACACCTCTGGCTGCACCACAGCTTGTATGCAAAAATAAATAAATAAATAAATCAATCTTAAAAAAAAAAAGATAGGACAACTATCTTAGGAACCAAGATAAGACTTTACAAATTGGTATTATCTACTGTAACAATATACAAAAATTCTGACGTCAACTATGAGCTTGAGGCAGCACTTATATTAATTTTAAAAATAGCAGAGGGTTCGCTCATATAAAGTTAACTTCTTTTGTCTAGTTGGTTTGTTTACTCCTCTGTAATACTCTCCAAATTGTCTATGCTTGTTTAGAAAAGAGACAGAATGTAAATGATTAGACTGAGAAAATCCACCCCAATAATTAGAGAAGATTATGTCAAATAATTGTTTCTGCCTTGTGGACACAGGGGAAAAATTGTCTCCCTAGTGGAACAGACTACCAGGCTTTGCATATTTCTGAAGCTTACTTAACTTTGCAGTCTTTCAAGGTGTCTTAGTAACAGGAAATGAATAAATTGAAAATCAGGTGACTTTTTTCCACTCTGATGACATTTGCCTTTCTCACAACTGTAAAAACAATTTTTTATTCACTTTATTCCATTTTATTAATGTGTCTCTAAACATAAAAAAAAGACAGTTACATTATTTACTTTCAAAATAATGTTTCATTCCAGGCAACTTCTTTCGCTTTCCACCTGTGTTTCTTAAGATTTGATTGAGATGTTCTTAACCTTCCCCTCATTATGAACTCTAGTCAAGCTTCTTCCTGACTAGCTGCCCCTGAATTCCTTTTTCTTTGAGGTTTAATTTTTGATTTATTGTCCATATATAATTTTACTTATTTTATTTGTATTAATGACACATCATTATTTTATTTACATACCATTATTAATGACACATTATTGTAGTAGTCTTGAATAAAATCTTTCTTGCCATTTTTTCCTGGTCCTTTATTTGTGTTCTTTTATGAAAAGAGAAGCTACATAATTATGATTGATTATAAACTTGAATTGACTGCAGTTATTACTTTCAATTTTAATGTTAAAACTTTGTATATAAACCTGAAATTATTTAGCATCCATATTCAGTTTCTATGATATACTCAGACATTTTGATGTTATTGTCTTCCATGCAAGGTTTGGATTGTTTCTATTTCATTAAAAACACAGAGGGATGTTTGATGCTAACTTCATATGAAAGTTTTGCTTGCAGAAATATAAGATTCCTATTTATTTTACTATCTAAATGTTATTTGAATTATTTTTATCTAATTTCTATATCATTCAAAGCCTGTATCATCTTTCAAAACATATTTTACTTGAATTTTCACTTTCTGCTTAACCCCATTCAAATCCACTTTTCCATATTGTAAAAGGGTTGTCTTTCTAAAATAGAAATCAGAATATGTCATTGTTGGGCTTCCATTGGGCCTGATTAGGTGCCCTCTGTGAATTAGATAAAGACTTCTCTTCTTCAAGTAGAACAGATTTTAAGTTAGTAGACTATAACCGTAATAACTGTACTTGGAAAAAAGATTATGAAACTTGATTAGAAAGATATTAAAGTTGATTTTTTTATGATCTATTGTCCCCAACTAAATCAACTTTAATGGCATTAATCTATATTTAAAAGCAGTTTAAAATGGTGGGTTGTTATACCCTTCCCCTGGGTTTGACATCCATATGCTTTGGGTAACAATTCTCCATCTTGCATATGTGATCAGCAGATTCACTGACTGTCATTGTTCAGGACTCTCTTTTGAATGATATCTTGTGTAGTGAACAACCTTAGAATATACAGTATCTTCCTCCAGAACAAAGTACAAACTGTCCCCAGTTAAGACTCAGGATGCTTCAATGTCCAGTTCCTCTCCTACAATGTAACACTGGTGTATAGGTGTCACCTGCTCCTCTCTGCATAGCCAGGGGTCAGTGGGGGCTTGGGAGCTTAGAGACAGCCAAAAGTTTGACTACATCTACTGCTGTTAGTAGTAAGCTGTGCTTTGCCCCTGACACATTAGTCTCATTTTTCTGTCAGTAGGTTAACTCGTTACAGTGCATGGAGGGTGAAATAGCAGGTCCTTCCCAGTTCTTTATATACACTGAAGAAAAAAAACAAACAAACTTCAGTTGGATAGTGGAAGCTGTTCTGTAGGAAATAATGATTTAATTAGGACAAGAATGGATTCTTCTGAAACTATGAGTAATGGCTCACCTCGGGAAAGATGTCCCACAGTAACTGAAAACAGTTCTGGTTGAAGATATTGAGCCCACTAGAAAACTCAATCAGTGAGATTGGTTAGGATAGCCTCTGAGTTCTCACACCTCAGAGACCGCAGGCGGGGGCAGAACAATTCGCTGTGCTGTATTTCCAAGATTCCTTACTACTATTTTTGTCAAGAAGCTAAGTATAGATGAGATGAACCCACTCAATGTTTTAAAGTCATGTCTTTGGATTGAGTTGAAAATAGATGCAGACAGAACCTGAGAGCATGGAGAGGCTTGATGAGAGGGTCTTATTTCTGCACATGCTTGAAAATGAAGCTGAAAGTGAAGGAAGAAGAGAAAAAGAGAAGAGAGGGGGAGACAGTGAGGGAAAAAGAGAGGTGAGAAGTAAGAGAGAGAGGGAAAGAAAGAAAGGCAGGCACAGAGACAATAGAACAGTCACATGAAAGAGAATGACAGATTGACAATGTCTCCTATGTGACTGTTGGATGGGCAAATTTTCATTGTCACCTTGTTAAGAAAAATGATGTTTTCACTTGTAATTCGTTTTTCTCCCTGACTCTATTGATCTGATCTGATTTGAGAAGTTGCTATGTCAGTAAATTCAGCTATGAAATAACATTGAAGGCTTCTAAGATTCAAAACCTTGGCTTACAATTTTAACTCTTCTTGCTGTGGATCTGCAAAGACTCTGATTCCACAGTTGATCTATTGCATAACTGGGCTACATATGGGATTGCATTTTGATACCTACTTGCACATACCCTTTGGTAAGGTCAACCTTGAACTATATTTATACCATCAGTCCCAAATCATGTTAGTGTGTTGACTAAATATTGGTGTGAAGGGATCCAATAAGGTATCAAGAAAGGAAGTAAAAATAATGATTATATATAATTTTATTAAATAATCCATCAAAGTATCTGGCCACTGTATTGCTTCTCTGAGAATGTCAATCATCATGGAAATTTTCACTAGTATTGCTCTACAATAAATATGATTTAGTCATAAGAAAATAAAAGTTCACAACAACGGACATTCAATTTCCAGTTTAAAAGACATTTTATAAAACTATTTCAAAGCAGAGCTCATGATGAGCGCTTTTAAGAAATGAATGACAGGTTCTTGTGAAAGCCTTAGCATATTTAAAATATAAATTGAATTGGTTATTAATTCCAACGATATGCTGATGAAGATTAACAAAGAACCCAGTAGAGATTTAGTAACTGAGCTGGGAACATGGAATGATTGATGCAGTATGGCATTAAAAGACAACTGACATGAGGAAGTATTACTACACAGTATGAGATATCCTTGAAGCAAAATGGAACTATAGAGCTTCCGTTTGAGATTTAAGAAGATGTTTAGGGGAGATAGAAATTGTGTTATTCTCAGAGAAAACAACGGTATTAATATTACTAATAATTATCCATAGGCTTGCTTGTCTCCTATGTTTAGAACTTTGTGTGCAGTATTTGCATTTTTGTCTATCATTACCACAATGTTGCAGCAAAGATATTACGTGATTTTTTTAAATTAAATAGAAACCAACACAAAAAGACTTGAGACTGAGCTACTGGTAAGGCAGACATTCAAATCAAATCCTACTGTTTTTTCTACTACAATAGAAAAAAGAATTCCTAGTATTCAAATCAACCACTTTCTGTGCGACAAAGGTAACACTGGTCAACATGAGATGGTTACTGACTTAAACAGGTCCTAATCTGTAGTATCTTGGTGTGCTGAACATGAATATAACCCTGAAAACATTTTATTAGCTCTCATTTTGAAGATATTTCATGTAATTCATTTTATATGTTTCACCGTGTCAATTTATCCAGTAGGACTGCAACAACATCCTAAATCAGCCTAAAATGATGTAATATTGCATTGCATTGCATAATACTGTCATGCACACATCATCCAGAGTTGATTGCATCATTTTCGGAGGCAATGCAATACTACTGCCAGGCAGCTGCTGAAGTAAGCTGACATCAGCAGTACACTATAGAAAGCCCTGTCGGAAAGTTGAGCATTGAACATATTTCAGATTTGTGTGAGACAGTTTAAGCTACTGTTCTATAGAACTGTTATTATTTTATCCATTTCGGCACAATACAGAACAGTAATGCCTCGAAAGTGCATTAATAGCATGGACAATTTCTGCTCTGTGGGAAAGTGACATTTGCCAACCAGAAAAAAATTATCACTTCTCAAGTGAAGAAGGCTTACCATCTTTACTTGGTCATGGTTGGTGACCAAGAGAAGCCTTGGGCCCCGCATATATGCTGTGCTCCATGTACAACACAGCTTTTGCAGTGGTTAAATGGCAAAACACCATCAATGCCGTTTGCAGTCCCCATGGTGTGGAGAGAGCCAAGCAACACATAAAAGATTGTTATATATGCTTGGTTCCTCCTCTTTCTGGCAGAATGTCGAAGCCAAGGAAGTCAAGAATAGTTTACCCAAACATTCTGTCTGCATTGAGACCATTTCCACATGGTGAGGGACTTCCTATTCCAGAACCTCCAGCAGAATATTCTCTTGATTCATCTGATGAGGACAAGGGTGAGCCGACCTGTTCTTCTCCTGGTCCATCAGCATGCAGTGATCCAGATTTTCACTGTGGTGCATCATCAACCTCACACAGACTAACACAGGAAGAACTAAATTACCTGGTTTGTGATTTATACTTATCCAAGAACAAGGTAGAATTGCTAGGATCAAGACTCCAACAATGGAATCTTCTAGAAGATGTCACAATTACTTCTATCGAAAGTGCCATCAGCAGTTGGAGCCTTTCTTCAGAAAGGGAAGTACTCTGGTATTTTGTTCTGATATTGAGGGCCTCATGAATGCCTTAGAAATCACTCATGACCCACAAGAATGGAAAGTATTTCTAGACTCTTCGAAACTGAGTCTTAAGGCTGTGCTTTTGCACAATGGAAACTATCTTCCATCTATTCCAGTAGTGCATGCTGTCCATATGAAAGAGACATATGATAAATTAAAGCAGCTACTGAATTCCATTGAGTATAACAAATACATCTGGCACGTCTGTGGTGATTTGAAGCTAGTTGCCATTTTAATGGGACTTCAGCAGGGATATACAGAATTCATGTGTTTCTTATGTGAGTGGGATACCTGAGCAAGTGAATTGCACCACTTGCGGAAGGAATGGACTCGCAGACAAAATGTAGCAGTTGGAGAGAAGAATATCCAGCACCCAGCTCTGGTCGAGGCTCACCAAATCCTGCTACCACTCCTTCACATCAAACTAGATTTGATGAAGTATTTTGTGAAAGCCTTGGACTGGACCTCGCCAGCTTTCTGATACCCGAATGAAAAATTTCCTCCACTCAGCAAAGCAAAGAGTAAAGAGGGAGTTTTTGTGGATCCTCAGATTGGAGAGCTCTTCAAAGATGACCGGTTCAACAACTTGCTGCAGGGTGATGCGAAACAAGCATGGAATGCTTTACGCCTAATGTCTACAAACTTTCTTGGGAATGTTAGGACAGAAAACTACAAGGAACTAGTAGAAGACATGTTGATGCAGTATCATAAACTTGGCTGCAGTATGTCTCTAAAGATCCACATCCTTCATTCCCATCTGGATTTCTTCCCTGGAAACTGTGGTATGGTTAGTGATGAACATGGCGAATGTTTTCATCAAAATATTGCATCAATGGAAGAAAGATACCAGGGAAAATGATCCTCCCCAATGCTGTCTGACTGCTGCTGGGTACTCCCTAGAGATGCTCCTGAACAGCTGTACAAGAGACAAGCAAAGAAATCTAAGAAGTAGTCTATAACTTGATTTTTTTACAGGTATTAACCATAGGCCTATTACTATTGGCATGCATTTTGTGATGTAAACATCAATTTATTGCAAATTACAAAAAAACTAGAGCCAAAATTAGAATTGTCTGTCATATTCATGTTGAACACATGCAAATTGATAGGAAATGACTAATTTTATTTCAGTAACATCACTTTTGTAAAAATTTGTTGACCAGTGTAATTAATTCTCTGCATTTATTTTCTATTTCTGCACAACAAACTTACCATATTTATCTTCCAAATGAACCACCAACTCAGTAGCTGAAAGTCACTTAGCAGCTATTTTCCTGTGACTTCAGCTCTAAGGTCCCCACTTTCTTATCTCAGGTCACTTCTGTGCCTCCTGGTGTGTCCCTCCATTTTCAAATCAGCAATGCCCCCTGGGTCCTACTCACATTTGGAATCTCTTGTTTTCTCCAGCTTCCAGTTAGAGGGACACCACTCTGTTAAGAAGCCCCGTGATCGCATCAAGTCCTGCCTCTGCATCTGAGTCAGCCGCCTTGGGACTGGCTTGCCTCTGCCAGTTGCCTTCACTACCAGCTTAGTGCTGGACTGAGTGATCAGGGAAGGGAATCTTGGGAGCAGGGAATATTAGAATTTCCCTACTCTTTATAATAACTGACTGAAATGCTTAGTACAGTATTTTTAAGCTGCTGGGGTTTATACATTTATGTTTTCATCCAGTGTTCCTTCAGATATATTCTGGGCAGTTCACAAAGTTTTTGCCAGACCTGGCTAGTCATTCTGAAAGCTTCCATTTAATAATTAAATACTGAGGGCAGTCAATGGCACCATTGCTAACTTATCTCAAAATTAAACTTATTTTTTCCCCCTTGGCTAAAGGCTATTTAACCTGAGAAATCTGAAGCTAGGGGTGATAGGGAAATCTGATTTCTTTTGTAGCCCTAATCACCTCCTCCCAAATTGCTAGTTACTGTGTCTGATGCCCTCAGTGTCAGGGGAGTGAATATAGTAAAAGGATGAATAGACATAGTCTTACATATGACTTTCTGAGCTTAGCAGATATTCCAAGTTCCTCTCGTAGTGTTTTGTTTTCTGTGATTATTTAGCGATTCCTCCATTCAATTCTACTCTCCTATTCAGTTTCTGTACTCACAGAGGAAAACAAAAAAGACCCTAATGAGTGGGCTTACTTGGAATTCCTGTTATCATGTGAGACGGAGATGTTAGCCAAAAATATGGGGCAATCATTTTGAAATATGTAAACCTGTTAGATCAACATGGTAAATGGTAAATTTACACGACTATCTATTCTATCTCAGTAAATTTGGAAAAAATACAAAAAAAAATCTATAATAAAAATAGCCAGAAAAGAGGAAAGATAGAGCTGGGAGAGCGTTGCTGTCATCTTTTAAGCTTGGAATGAAGTGTCAACAGGGCATCTATCAGTAGACCTAAAGGTAGGGCATGTGGAAATATGGGAAAGATCTTTCCACAAGTGTAAATAACAAAGCACCTAAGGCAGGAGTGGCTTCAGTTGTTCAAACCAAACAAGAAACTGTTGTCAGGACAGATGAAACAGAGAGAGTAGTTTAAATGGCCAACAAGTGGCTAAGGAGTCTGCAAGCTTTAGGGTTTTGTGGGTGGGTCATTCCCAACTCTTACTCTGATGGAGAGTCAGTCATTGGACAATTTTAAGAGAAGTGACATATGACCTACATTCAGCAGTTGAGAATAGACTGTAGTAAACCCATTGTGGTAGCAGGAAGGTCTTGGGGTAATCCAGATTAGAGATGAGGAGACATTGTCTCAGGGGAATATTGGTGACGGTGGGGAGAAATGGTTGAATGCTGGGCAGATTGTAAAAGATTTTTATGGAGTTCTGACTTTCTGATGTATATTTTTTCCTTCTCTCTGTATAATTGCTGGATAGATTACATTAAATTGACAGTTTTTCTTTAAAGATTTGTTTCACTGCCTTCTGCCTTGTGTTGCTTCTGATAAAAAATTAGCATATATTCTTGTTTATTCTCTTGCATTTGATGTCTTTTTTCCCTCTGGCTGCTATTAGAATTTTCTTTTAGCCACTTGTGTCTACCTCTTTGGTGCTTCATATTAAATTTTACATCATGATTGTACTGTAATGTGCCTACATATGAATTACTGTTTTTTTTTTTTTTTACTATGTCATGTTTTGAAACTTTTTGATTTCTGCATCTACCTATGCATATAGTTTGATTTATTTTGCTTTTTTGTTGCATTAGAATTTTATTACATTATATAAGCTTTCGATGAGACTCATTGAGAATCAGCATGTATAGACTGCATTAAGTTCACCCAAACAACCAGTTCTGCCCTTCACCATGGTGTTTTCCCCTTTGTCCCAATTTACCACCTCCTTCCCCATTTCCTCGAGTAAACACAAATTGCTCTTGTAGTCCAGAAGTTTATTTTTGATTGATTAGTTCAGCTGTTTGTATTTTTCATCAAGCACAGAAATTGGTTTATGTAATAACGAGAAAAAAATGCTGGAGAGCCATATCTAAAAGGAGTCACTAGAAAAAAATTTTATAACCCTTTGTTTGAGATGACCTTGAGATAGTAGAAAGGGATAAGAGCCACTTTAAGCTGTGTTTAAACATGTATAATTTGTCATGAGAAAAAAATCCTATAATGTGAACATATGGAGGTTATTACTATAAAATAGGAAGTAAAAACTTGAATAATTTAAAACACACTTTTAGGAAAATAGATATAAAAGATATGTAATTATAAAAATTTACATGCATCATTATGAACATTAAGTCAATATAGAAACTCAGGTAATTGTGAAGAAGTTCCTCAAAACTGAAAAGTTAATGGGTTTTAAAATATATATCATCAAATTTATTTAATTAACAGATAATATAAATAACTGAAGATTTTGTGTCATCTTCTAAGGTATCATAGGAAAGCATTGGCAAAAGAGAGATTGGATTTCCAGTCTTGGATTTTTTAACTCTACCACTCTTACTGCTGTTTTTAAAGAATATAGTTCTGGCCTTGAGGGGATTTCATACAGAAGATGCTAGAAAGAAACAGCAATCAAATTACCAAGTATATTAATATCCTCTACAGTTAAATGATAGATGTTCTGATTTTACAATAATAGAATCAAGGTGAAAATAGCAGTTAGCAGTGTCATATTCAAATTTAAAATTTAACTTTTTAAAACGACATGCTAATTGAAATAAATCCATTTGAGTGATAGGTAGGTTTAAAAGTTATTTATATAGTGAAATAAATTAGTTTGAGTTTATTATATGAGGAAAATCTCTGCCTTCTTCATGAGGTGTTTAATGAAAAGACTAAAAATTAAGGCACCAGATATCCTAAAGTGGAATGACGTTACTGCTGATATTTTAAAACATATCATTTGCTTCAGGCGAATAAATTTAATTAAAGAAACTGAGTGCCTTCAAAGATATAGTTGCATTATTCATGCATTTACAACGATCCTTTGGATCTAGAGGAAATAAATGAAAAATGACAGCTTAGAACCTGAGGGAGAAAAGAACACAGATTTAGTATTATGATGCCAAAATAATTTATTTAAACAAATGTACAATTAAGTGAAATTGCCACTAAATTCAGTAAATAAAATCAACTGTTCACTCGATCGATAGTTTCAATTATTAAAAATTGAGAAAAAATTTATGGACTTACTTTTTATAACATAGTTAGAAATTCGTCTAGTTTCTCTCTCAAAAGTTCCAAAACTTTATATAAAAATGCTTACTGAAAAATCAGTTTATTCCTATGAAATAAAAAAGAAGTGGCTGGTATTTGTTTTTATTTTAGTCTAGTGTTCTCTCATTTATTTTTTGAATTCTGTATGCAGAGCACAACTGATAATTAAATTTTGAAGGAGATAAGTGAATAATTTTGGCAGAATTATCGAAAGGATGCATATAAATAATATAATTTTCTAGTATTAAAAACCTTAAAAATTCTGGCCTTCGAATTGAGCCTTCTAGACCAGACTTGCCAGCTTCACATATCTCAAAATTTAATGCTTTGTTATATTAGCATATGGAAATTGAGATATCAGCTACATCATTGATGAGAAGCGGTCAGTCAATTTGTGTAACTCATTGAGACTTTAAGGTTGATATTTACACAGAGCAAAGTGTTTCTCAATACAGGGTGAAAAATATCTTGATTTTCTTATTTATATTGAATGTGCATCTCTGTCTCTAGTCCATAGCTCCATAATTTTTCTGATCAAATACAATGGAATTAACATGGAAACTCCATGCATTCATTTTGAAATTATTGAAAAAGACTGAAAATAAATAGGCACCTTCTTGTAAAAACATCCCTTTTTTTGTGAATACATCACTCATTGATGATTTTTGTTACAGTATTTTTAAAAAATTAGATATAAGTTAGAAATATAAATTTATTATTAACGGTGATAGAGTATTATAAATTTTTCTATATTGTCTTTTTGTGCTTGAGGACATTTTCATTTATAAAGTGTTAATTATATTAACTAAAGATATTAATGGATATCATAAAATATACCTGCTATATTTTAATGCTTAACGTGATAAGGTTGAAATCATTTATAGTAGATTGGATTGACTATAGTTTGGGGAGACAATTTAAATTATCAGTTGACTTAATGAAATAGGACTGTTCATTGGGACACTTTAAAGCAATATCAGTGGTCAACAGAGGACCGATAGAATAATAGTAGAGGGGAGATTTTTTAAAACTTACATGAAATCTAATTTCAATTTTTCAAGTTGTTTCTCCTTGCTTTGCTTAGAGGAAAGATCCAGTGTTCTGAAGAACAAGTGAATTTTAGGCAGCTTTTATCATAGAATTTTAAAGCTAAGTAGCTCTTTGAGTTTATATTATACATGGAAATCCCTACTCATTTTTTAAAATTAATCAGAATATTTGCTTTCAGAACATAGTGCTCAGTCTTTCCCAGTACACAGGAATGAGATGAATCCTCCCTTTCCTACAGTTTCTTAGCATTTTATTATTCTACCAAGTGCTTATCTTTATGTTTCTTATTTGTGTTTATATCACCAACTTTAAATACAGGAATTTGCATGAAAAAAATGGTAAACAAATGTATGATGAATGGATAAATGAACTGATGAAGAAATCTTGAAATGATTGATTAGGTCCTAGCAGTAATACCTTGATATGAGTTGTTTGCTCATGAAATTCAGCTTTTAATATATTTTTGAATAAGCTGTTAAGATTTTATATCCTTCAGGTGAAGTCAACAAATGATGCTTTGTACATATCAGTCTAATAAATTACATAATTTATTATAATCACTTGGGCCAAAAAACACAAATTGCATCCTGGATTTAATAGAAAATTTGTCTATGTATTTCCTCATGAATGAAGCTCTGAAAAGGATGATTTTAAATAACATGTTTTATTATAATTTGTAATTATACTCATATGGTTAGAATTCCAATGATGATAATTGTAATTTATTATTTTAAAGGGTAAAGTAAAATTTTCACATGAATTATTTTTAATTTTCTTTAATTTTATATGGTGTTCATTAAATAAAATTTGGCACACAATGGACTTAGGATTTGTCTAGTGTTTGCTTTAAACTGGTTGTTTACTGGAGATTCGACACCAGTAATTGGATTGAAGGAATATAGGAGAAAGAAACAACACAATGAAGGACTGAAAAATAGGGTGAAAGAAGATAGAGAAACTGGTATTTTCAACATAGAGGGATGGAGAGTATAGAACAGTTTTGACACACAATAGCATTATTAGAGTTCGTTTAGGAAAAACTTTCTTGACATAAGAAAATATATGATAGACTTAATAGTAGAAGTCTATGTAGATTTTAACGAATGAACTACTAATCTTTTGGGGATGGTCCAGAAAACCGCAAATTAAACTCAAGGTTGTTTTTAGCCTTTGAATTCACAAATGCTTATTAAGTACTTCTTCTGTGCCACACAATGTATTAATAATTGGCAAATACTTGTGAGAGTATGTTGATAGCATCAACTTCAGAGAATATTCATTTTAGTGTAGAAGACATCTCTGTGCTCAATTCCGCAATGATATAGAAGGTAAAATGCTAGGGATACAAATAAAAAAGACTATGGTAGAAAATGAAATTAAATTGTGTGCCTAGAAGGGGGAAGTCTTCATAAGGAATTTGAATAGGGGTTAAGAACGTGGGGGAATATAGAAGAAGGGAGAATATTTGTCACACAGGAAATCGCGCAGAGGCATGAAGAAGCGTGGTCTGTTTGGTGAATGGAATGCAGCTCAATTTGTCTGAATATAGGATGTGAATTTGGAAAGTGTTTGAAGTAGGCTGACTAGATGGGCTGGTGACAGATTGTAAAGCAGCCCTGTTTTAATGCTGTTGGGGCTTATTCTGTCACCAATTGCAGACAGCGAGAGGGTTAAATTAAATAATCTGGACTAACGTTGACTAAAATCTGTGCTAAGAAAGTGGTTTCGGAGATAGCAAAGAGAGCATCGATTATTTGGGGATTATAATATATAGGGCCTTTAGACCAATTTGAATGTTGAGAGCAAGGGAGAAATCTAGATTTCTGATAATGAAGAAAACAAATACAGGAGGTAGTGGTGGATGGCACAGATAATAAAATCATGCTTTAGTTACTGAAAATGCTGTGTTGAGGTAAAGGCTCAGAAGGTTGTTGTGTGGCGAAGAATAAGCCTTTGAGGTGGAGTGACCCAAAGATGCATCAAGAAGGAAGTCACATTTTAAATGTTCCTTGAAAATATGCTAAATTTTAATTGATTGAAATCCTAAGAAAATATTTTAGGTCATTCAATTATTATAAACGAAGGTGGAAGGACTAGAAATTCCAAAGACAGGCTACACTTGTCTAGGGGATCAGTGGAAGGAAAGCCTGGAAAGGTAGATTGACATACATAGGGTTAAGTTTTGACTTAACCTCTTTCTAAGCATTTTAAAAGTTTTTTATGTACTGTGTAGATTTTGAAAATTTAGGGAGGAACATTATTAAAATTCTACTTTAGATCAGTAAAGTGAGCATAGGTAGGAAAGGAGGATGACAAAACACAAATTAGGAAGCATGTGGTAATGATGGTTTCAAATAAAATGTTGATAGTGAAATTGAAATGAAGAAATGGGCATAAGTTACAATGATAAAATCGGTGTATCTTTACAAATGATTTTGACATGACAAATAATAAATAATAAAATGATAAAACAGTCTTTCTTAAATATCATTTCTTGTTAGGTCTTAGGCACATTCAAACTTAACATACTTCAAAATGTACTCTGTATCTTTTCCCTCAAACCAGTGCACTTGCTATATTCTGTTGCATGCATGTTATACTGTTCATCAGCCCAGTTGTCCATGTTAGAAATCTAAAAATCCTTCATAATTTTATCACATTTCTCATTTTCTCAGTTCTCAAGTCCTGCAGAGCAAACTCTTAAAAAACGTTTAACTCTTAAATTCTCACATCCTCTTTCCTCTGCTCACAATGCCATTGTTGTAGAGATTCACTGCCAAGCATATCCCATGGAATTCTTGTTACTGCCTTAGGACTTCCATCCAGTCTGAGACATGCTCTTGCAGTTGAGTACCAAAGTGTGTCAGGCACTGTTCTAAATGCTTTACATGTATTTAGTCCTTACAAATCTAAGAGATGTGCATATTTCCCTCTCTATTGTGCATCTTGTGGAAATGGGGTAGAAAAGTTGCTAAGAGACATATAACCTGAAAATGGTGAAGTTGATTCTAACCCAGACACTCTAAATGAAATGGAGGTGCCATTTCTTTTCCAGTATAGTTTATAAGCCACCACCTAAGCTAATTTTATTGGCTCTTGAACTATTGCTTGTTGACCTTTAACAAACTTAAAACCAGTAGCTTAAAATCATTTGTTTCAATATTTATTCATTGTAATATTTGATAAAATTATCTCCATATTTTGTTTAAATGATAAATATAAATGTATTCCATTTCAGTCTTACTTAAAACTCTATTTAAAACTCACCACATCTTTACTTTTTGATTGGGTCCAGCTAAACATCCATTTAAAATGTGGCTTCCTCCTTTCCTCCCTCCCAAAGATACACCTTGAAATTCTTGTGAGCATGGTGTTAATAAGAAATTAATTTTTTGTATCAGGGGAATAATATGTTCACACAGCAGGTGTGGCATCATTTTGAAAAATGTTTTACTAAGCAGAGTCTGGCTTTGTTTCTCTTATCTTAAGGTGATATTTTAGAGTCACTTGTTAGATTAATGCACCAGATGCAATAACACCTCCATACCTAATGAATAACCTCCTTAGACATTTTTCACCACATGTTGGTAGATGACAAAGCCTGATCTGAGGTAGTTCTCATGTTTAACATATACACCAACCCAATTCTGTGTACCTTGCTAATAAGACCCAAGTGAGAATATCTTCATATTTGTACTAATATTGATTGGGTATAGTTTTAATAACTTTGTAAATTTAAACATGTAAAAATGAAACATGCCTCAAATTCTATTTGACCATCATTTTTTTCAGAATTATAATATCTAAATATAAATTAAATTAATGCTAAATTAACTTTCTGATATATAACTGTTAGATACCACAGGTACATGAAGAAAAGTAGTTAATGAATTGAGAAAAACTTTGTCCTTCTTCCATTGTGCATTTCTTCCTTTCTTCTTCTGTTCTCTCAACCTTCATTCAACAAGTATCATTGAATAATAATTATATTTCAGGAACTACATTATATACTTATAATTATCATTGTGTAAAATAGATGAAGATCCCTGCTCTAATGGAACTTGCATAGTTTTCTGAATAAAATTTCTATAGTTAGAGGTGACTTGGGAATAAGGGTAGAATAATGATAGATTTATAGGTTTCAAAAAGGAAATGAAGTGTGCCAAGAATGGATAATGAACATAGATATTATTTGATTAGTAATATTTATCAGTGAGGATCTTAACCTTTGCATGAACATCATAGTGTTTTATCATAAAAAGCATTTTGAAAAGTTGAACCCAGTCTGAAATTTTGCAAGCTGAGTCCAGAGAAAATTGCCCAGATTGAGAAAACTCATCTACAATTTGTAAGACTCACTGAAAGAAGAATCCTCTGTAACACTCAAGGACACAAAAATACTTTAAAATCACATTTTCACCTATCTTGGGGTTAGTTAATATTTCTTTAGCTATTGTAAATTTATGATTTTCTGATTTGCCCTATCTTGAAAAAAAATTGGTACCTTCTTTTTTTCTTCAGTTGGTTTTAAATTTTAAATTAGGAATAACAGCTAAATCATTCTTTAGGCAGAATCCTAACCAGTCTGGAATATCTGAAAGATGTAGAAAGATTTCTGATTGTCAAATATTTCAGTGTACCCCCATTGCAGATGCTTGGGTGACTTTATTCTTATTGCTAAGCGCAAAAGCCATTTATTAGTATCTCAACATGACCTTACTAATTGGTATGGACGAGGCAGAGGATGTGGTGTCAATGTCAGTTGTTTGCAGTGATTTCAATGAGTCACAGTTTAATTATTAGTATAATGTAATAACTTGAGATTGCTTTGGTGTCCTGAAAATTAAAATGACACCCAATAGTAAATCCACTAAACCCTTCTTAAAAAAGTGACGATCTAATATCAAGAAGCAATAAACCTATGAGGCAATAAACCCTTCAGAGATTTTTCCTTAGAGGTTGATTAGAATTCAATGTTAGCTAATAGCTCCTAACAATATATCCTTTTGGGAGAGGAATCTGAATTTTTCTGATTGAAGTAGGATATGCTGGATAAATTGTGAAATTTCTCAGGCAGCATGAATTGCTGTTGGTTTATTAAATTTCCATGTTCTTTACTTTTCTTGCAGATACATTCAAAACTATTTTCTAAAAAACATAATTTTTTAACAATTTTACTAGGACAGAACTGAAAATATGGATGACTGTTTGCTTTCCAAGTTCAGTATGATTTTTCTTCATGCTAAGAAAAATAACATGAAATAATTCAGATCTGGAAAATATGTTTAGAAGATTTAAAATGTTTTGCCACATGAAACCCTCAGGGAAAGTAAAATGTTTAATAGTTGCACTAACCTTATTTGAATTAATATCACTGCCTCAATCTGGAATATTATTTTTTTCTTTTATGGAACTTGATTTTAATCCAGTGTTTATTAACTCTCTACAAGTCATTATGCCAAGAAATTTGGGAGATACCAAGTGAAAAGGAATAAACAAAGGAACTGTTTCCAAAGTGATCTGAATGCTCAACAAGTGATAGGGACAGTTGATACAATTTAACTATAATTCAAGGCAGAATGCAGTCAATGCTTTATTAGAAATGTAAGTGTATTGGAGTAAAAGCCCAAAGGAGAGAGTGATTAGATAGCCAATAGGTGTTTTTCTCCAGTCTTAAAAGAAAAACAAGCATTTTATAGGTAAACTATCATGAAAGTACATTTTCTATTGCAGACTGAAGGAACAGCATAGGAAAAGGAGTGGGTTACTTAGAAAATTGGTTTAAAGGAATTAGAATAAAATGAAAAGCATGATGGGACTCTGTATATAGAGGGAGATATAGTGGAAGAAGGAATGTGGATATACTTCTGTGAATTTTAACATGGGAGGCAGAGTCTGGGGCAAAGTTACATGCTAACATTTTGTTGTTTTTTTTCCCAGAAATTAAGAGCTTGGGAAAGGCAAGTGAGTCAAACAGGATAGAAATCAAATATAAGATGTGGCTTTGCTGAATTGTCACCTGTTTTACAAGAAATCACAGCTGGTTTTTTGGTCAAGCAAGACATCTCTAGAGAGGCCATGTGGAACTACTGCATCTCAAAATAATCTGTCACAGGATGGAAGGTGAGCAATTTATCTCCTGGATGCTTCTATTGTATTTCTCATAGATCACAATTTAAATTATGGTTGATGAGAATGTTCTAAGATTATATAGGGATGGTTGGGATGATGGTTGTCAACTCTTAGAACATACTAAAAACCATAGGATTTCACATATTAAGCTGGTGAATTTTATGACATATGTAGTATATCTCAACAAAATTATAATTAAGGAAATTAATTCATTGGAATTTAGAGTTTTTTTGGGTCCCATTTGGTTGGACTTAGGGTTTCCATGGATTCTACTAAGAGAGATGGTAAGCCAGGTAAGTATAAGTTTCCAACTTTCATGACAAATGAAATAGCTGGATGTGTAAGAAGATGAAATGAATGTTACTGTCACAGTGATTAGTAACTCCAAAGAAATGTTCTGGCCTTCCACAGTGGCCACTCAAGCCAGGAAACAAAGCAATGGGCTTGGTTCAGGAGAATTAGAAGGATTAAAATATCTGAGAATAATCATGAACTAGCTACCAAGAAAAGGGTTCAAGAGGATCAGCAAACCAACTTGCAATTTTGGTTTTTATAAGGGATCTTGAATCCTGCAATGAAAGATAACCATAGATAATTTGCTTCTCCACTCATTGAGGGAAATCCAGTTGACCTTCTCTTCAATCTGGGCTAGTCATAGTGATTTTTTTGACTAATTAATGGAGAAGAATTGATTTCTGGGACTTCTGAATCTACTCCAGAAAGAGACATGCATTTTCTTTTTTGTCTCTTGGTAAACTCAGTTTTGAAACACCATTGCTCATGATGAGAAGTTCAGAAGAACCTTGGAGAAACTGATGCCCTCTGGTAGGTGTTATACAATGCAAAAACCTGAACATTGTAGCACTTACCTAAATTTTAGGATGTTTATGCCATACCATCTTATAGATATGTATCTTACTAGAGCATCTTAAATAACTGGCAAGTTCTGTGTGTCGTTATTAGTATAATGTCATAATATTATAGACCAGAGTGTTTTTTTTCACTGGGATGTTACTATGACCAAAGTTCTTGAGGACTATATTCTGGAAAATATTATAAGTCTTAGTATAGTTTTGAGGCAATTACAGGGATTTTGATTCACTCTAGTTTTTAGTATTGAGAAAGAAAAAGGTTTATATATATATATATATATATATATATATATATATATGCATATATATATATATATATATACTCTAAACAATATTACAGTCTATGTTAATAAACACATGAAGGAGTTATCAACATATGGTGTCACATCTTTAGATTTGACTATGGTATCTTTAATTTTATTGAAGCAAAGCTTTATTATCCAGAATTCATCTGGTTTTGCAGAGGCAATACAGATGAACTGAAGACTACAATTGCAACCCTTTAGTCTTTGATGGTCGCATTGATCTCCACTATTGCTCCATATGGCTTCTAATTTATTATCTTTGCTAGTGGTGAGGAGAGGCAATTTCAGGTCATCATCTTATCATTTTCTATAAAATGACTCTTAAATACAGAACATGGAAACAAATGTGAGCCTTTCTGGGAGCTCCTAATAATATTATCCAAATTACAAAGGCAGAGCCTGAATAAAATGATAGAGTATGTCTACTAGTTGTATGTTCTCTATAAGTCTCCAATATGAATTGATGTCCATGATGATAAATTTTTAGGGGGCATCAATTCTTCCAATGTCTTCAGTATTTAATTTTATAGTTATCCAGAAAATGACATTAGTGCCATTTGAAATTGATCTCTCTCTCCTCTACCCCACTCTCTCAGAATCAAATCCACCTCTTTCTGGCTATCAAGATCCCTGGGTTCTAGTCATATTTGTCAATCTACAATTTCTTTGGCAAATATATCAGTTCATCCTTGAGCTGAGATTATCCTTCTCCACTAAGGTTATGCTGAGACCTGACTATGTTAATATACCTGATGTTAATGATGTGACAGGGCTTGAATAAAACAATCATGTTTTGAGATGGTGCTGGAATTGGAGCTATTGCAATCTTTGGTCAATATTAACAGAATAACCTGCAATAAGGAGAAAGGGCTGCTGTGTTTCGCCAAGAGTGTTAAAGCCTAATGGGGGTTAAAAATACTCACTTCCCCCCCGCATAGGTCTCACAGTCCCAGTCTTGGGGTCACACTCACTGACTACCAGGCCATTTTATTTGACAATTGAACACCTCCATCATTGCATACCTCTTTCCTTTGCAGCGTAATATACTTTATTTATCAAATAATTTGTTAGCAATGTGCCCTGTGCCTGCAAAGGTACAGTCTTCCTTAAGACTTTGAAGCTCTCTGACTTCATAGCATGACACATGTTGGCAAATAGCCACCTACATCCAATCATTTTTGTTTTGCAAGATATCCAGTGCTATTTGATGAAGCCACAAAAATACCAAATTCCTTATAATTATCATTGAATTGTACTAATCAGAAGAGTATCACTTGATCTTCCAGTTCCTTGCATTGTTAATTATAGGATTATAATCCTATATATCTAAACATTAGAATGTTTTAGATAATTTTGATTTCACTAAAGTTCTGAAACTTACCAAATCACTTAACACTAGCAATAGGGTTTCTGTTGCTCTCTGACAAGGAGGGGATGCAATTTCAAATTGCTAGCCTGATGACCTAATTTCTAGGGTCCCTTCTGCCTTCAAGTGCCTTAGTCTGGTTTTCCTAGAAAACAGAAACTAAAGGAAACTTCCAATCAGTGGATCAAAAGTAAGGAGAAAAGAAATGAAACAGGAGTGGAAGGAAATCAAATAAAGATGATGATTTACAGAGCTGGCTGGAGCATCAAAAGTATACATAGCAGGTGGCTATGTATGTGATGTATCTGGATTGCATTTGTTGCATTTTGGAACAGACCACTTGAAGAGGGAAGTCTTAGAACACTACATTAAGGGAAGGAAGGGAAAGCCAGTTATTTGCTATCTTTTTCTGCCTTTCACTGGTTAATGTTTTCTCCATTAGCATGCTATTGCGTCACATTTTGGGGTCATATTACATATATCCTCTGTAATAGTAGGGGATTATGGAACTGATTTAGACACATCTGGGTCTTAGAGTTGGTATGACTCTCACTGAAGTAGGTATGGTTATATGTCACTCAATATACTAGTCTTATTCTTAGAAAAGTCTGACGCAGTTACAGGTGATAGAAAAGAGTTAGTAATGCAGTTGGGGCTAAGTCTATACATTATATATATGATCACTAGAACATTTTCAGAATCTATAGGGGAAAACATTTGTATAGCAATATCTTTAGATATCTAGATATATAGCACACTCAGACACACACACATATCTATCTATCGATCAATCGATCGATAGCACAATATCTAGGACATAGATAGTTATTGTCTATGTCCAAAACTTTAACATTTTTTCCAGCATTATGTTGGCTATAGATATTACATGAACTCTATATCCTCTAATATTTTTTTAAGACTTCATTTTTTTATTTTTGCATAGAACTGGGGTGGAGCCCATAGGTCCAGGGGTGGAGGGGGTTGAGGAGATTCAACAGAGAGACAGTGGGGAGCAGAACAGGCAGATCTACTGAAATACACTGCTAAGGGGAACAGCAGGTGAAACAGGAGAGGTCTGGTGCACCATATGGGTTAGCTCCCTGGCCAGAGGTTGAACTCAGGCCATCATGGTGGGCCTTCATGGTGGTAGTGCTGAGACTTAACCAGTAGGCCACCAGGGAGGCCTTGTATCCTCTATCTTAAGAAATATTTCTTTCCACCAATATTTGATTAGTGTTATTGATAATTTGTTTCTTTTATCATGAATTAGCTCATGAAGTATTTCAGCAAGTACCCACTTGAGATTCTTATGCCACTATTCAGCCATCCTAGCTTTGCTATAACTAGCCGTACAACCCAGACAATCTCAATATTTTATTACAGAATTGATGGCCAAACTTTGTGTGTAAATTAGTGGAATATTTTAGCTTATTCTCTCTCTTTTTTCAATTTTCTTTATAATAGGTCTTTGCACAGGACGTTTATCAGTATAATTGGTTTAACATTATGACCCACATAAACATTCCCTCCAGATGACTTTTTTAAATGTCTTTTATGGTGAATATCTTAGCTTTACAATCACAGTTTCATCAGGTTGTATCTAACATCAAGCAATTCATACATTTGTACATTTTTATGAGTACCTGAGGAGATTATGAATCATCTTTGTTTTCATAGTTCATTTCAAAGTCATGAACTATGAACACCTATCAGCTGTCTGTGATTATATTTAGCCCTTTATATTAATCAATTTGACATTGCCTGAAAAGGGCTATAAGTTTAGCCACTTGAGTTGGTTTCTTTGGTATGAAGCTGGATTCTACAGGGATTCTGGAGTAGTTATTCAGTAAGCATGCAAATATTTTCAATGTTAAGTAAGGATTCCGCATGAGAATGTCTAAATGATATGTTCTGAAAATGGACAAAGTTTAAGCTACAGTAACCGGTATATTTTCCTTAAAATAAAGATGTTAAACTTATTGAGAGTATAGATGTATATTTAGTATGAGAAGTGTGAATATTTTATATTTAATCAACTATCTCATTTAAACAGAACATAACTGAATGATTTTAGATAGCATTAGAGCTTATATGCATGTCATGCCATCAAGTCTAAAGGTGATTCTAGCAACAAAGTTGAATAGATTTTTTTCTTCTTAAGACTCTTTTTTAAGCAGTTTTAATTTCAGAGCAAAATTAAGGGGAAGACATATGGAAATTCTAAGCATCCAATGACCCAAAACATGCACAGCCTCCCCATTATCAGCTGCCTTGCCAGAGGGGCACATTTGTTACAATTGGAAAACCTATGTTGCCATATCATAATCAGCCCATGTTGTAGTTTATGGTTTAATTTAGGCAGTATACATTTCAGAGATTTGAACAAATGTGTAGTGATGTGTATCCATCACTATGCTATCAGAGGGTAATTTCGTTGCCCTAAAAAGTCTTTATGATCCATCTAGTCACTTTTCCATTTGGAAACCACTGGTCTTTTTACTGTCTCCATAGTTTTGTCTTTTCCAGAGTGTAATGCAGTTGGAATGTAACCCTATTAGACTGGCTTCTTTCATGTGGTAATGTGCATTAAGGTTATTCCATGCCTTTAGATGGCTTAAAAATGCATTTCTTTTAGCACTGAATAATATTCCATTTTCTAGATGCACCTCAGTTCATTTATCCATTCACTGACTGAAGGACATTTTGGTTGCTTCTGTGTGCCACCAATTATGAGTAATTCTGCTATAAATGTCTGTATGCAGGTTTTTGTGTAAATATAAATTTTAAAGCTGAATGATTTTTCTAATTTGTCTGAGGCTGAAAATTCCTTGTGACGAGGAGAATAAGCCTTTATTATAGCCTACGTAGAGTATACGCAGTGACCTTTGATGTATGCCATGTTGAGTTGATATTCAAGATCATGACTTGACCTTACCTGTGTATTCAAAGAGGAAGGTATATAATGGTTTGGTAAGCCCACGTAGGTGGTTATTAAAGAGTATTTTGAACTTATGACATTTTCAATTTCTATGACCTGTGGGAGATATTTGACTTAGTCATTGTATAGAAGAACGTTTTTATCTCAGAAAATGCTGGTATCTGTTGTCTACAATTTTTGTTCAATATAAGAAATGTCCTTAATTGCCTTTTAATTGTCTGTCTTGGGAAACTTAGGATAATTTATAATCTTTCTTTGGAAAATAGCCTTCCCTCAACTTATACATCTTGGCCCAGAATGACCTACTATTTTGCAAAGTTGGAATTTTTCTTAGAAGTTTTATGTCCATTCCTGACTCACTGAATGAATGTATGTGTAGAGTCAATTTTAGAGCAGATTAAGGAAACAGTTATTCAAGGGAATTCACCACCTTATTGAAACAGAGTAAGTAAAAACAGTATCTATATATTCATATGATCTTTTAAGACTTGAGAGAAATAGGATATACCTTCATAAATCCTTAGGTAAATAACAGCCCAGACAAATTAATGACTTTATGAGAAGAACCCAAATAAATATGGACTATTTTTATCAATTTGAATACTAATTAAAACTGAGCATAGATAATACAGTATATAGTTTGATCTCAGTTAAGACTGAGGAGAATGTGACTTTGGTATTAGGGGGCAACAGGAATTCAAATTTTGTGAATTGCTAAACTTGGGAAAAATTTAGATCTTGACCACTGGCTGTTTAATAGATAAAGCTCAAATTTGCTGGGCTGGATAAAAAAAGATACTTAGTACATAATTCATTTAACAGGTTTCTACTTCAACAAGTTCCAAAAACTTCTTTGACTAGCTTAGGTGACTATTAAAAAACTTTAGAAGTCTGAAGAATAAATATGTACATATAGAGGTCTTTTCTAATTATTTTGCATGTATTTATAAACTTCTATTCATAAATTTCTGGAAACAGTTGTTTTTGATATATACACACATTATGAAATAATTGCCACCTACGAAATAGCTACCATTTGAGTGTGTGTGGTCAGATCACTTAGGATACACACTCTAAGTCATATTCAAGTAAACATCACAGTATCCTGTCCTATGGTTACCACACTGTACATTAGCTCTTCAGAACTTATGCATCCTGCATAACTCCACTTTGTACTCTGTGACTAATGTCTCTCCATTTCCCTCACCCCCAGCTTCTAGAAACCATTATTTTCTGCTCTGCTAAACTATAAGTCAACATTTTTAGATTCCACATAAAAATAAAACCATTCAGTACCATTGCAAATGAGATCATTTGTACTGCAATGTGTGATTACTTAGCATGATGATCTCCAGGTGCATCCATATTGTGGCAAATGACAGGATTTCCATATTTATTTATTCATTTTTAGGCTGAATACTATCATGTTTTCCTCATCATTTCATCTACCCATATCTTCTTAGGTAGTTTTCAGATCTTGGCTATTGTGACTAATGCTGCGAGGAACAAAGGGGGTCAGTTATCTCTTCTTTGAATATATACTAAGAGGTGGGATTGCAAGATAACATAGTAGTTATATTTTTAAAATTTTTTGAGGAACTGCTCTCATTTATATCATCTCCTGTGTCATTTCATCTACTCCTATGAATTTAATATTCTGTAGAAGCAGACTTATGTTTTCTACAATTCCATCCCAGACATGTGAAGTAAACTCTGGACAGTTATATTTAACTCTCGTCCTGCACATCATATACATTACATGTTGAACTCAAAGGCTTTGTTCCATAAGCCTTTTTTCATATAATCTGACATATTTCAGTTAAAAGAACCATATCTACTTGTATTATAAAACCAGAAAACCATATATTCAAATTTATCTTTTACCACCAAATTTTCTTTTCTGGAATCCATCTCATATTTTTACCCCTTATTTCTCATTTGTCATTTAGTCTGCTATTTAGCCTCCAAACTAGTAGTTTTCACTAGCTTTATTCAGTTCATTTTCCACAATCATAATAGAATAATTTTTCAAATATCAAATGAGTAATTCATCTTAAATTGAATTTGATGTATGCAATAAAATGGCAATTTATTTTCTTAAGATTGCAAGCTAGTTGTTCCAAATCTATTTACCAAATATTCCTCATTTGATTTGTGATGTCTATATTATTGTATAATCAATTCTTATACACTACTGAATTATTTTCTGGGCAGCCATGTCCAACCCATTCATACTGTTGCTTATCTGGGGAGTACTATCCAGCACTACATAGTATGTTTTCATAATGTACTGAGATGTTTTGGATATCTAGATTCTTCACATAAGTCTTTTATTTTGAATTATCTTTGATATGGTCACCTATTAATTTTTTAAATCATTTTTAATGGCTTCCAAAGAAGTTCATTTGAATTGCATTGAATTTATGGCATAATAGGGGGGAGGGGACTGATGTGTTTATAGGTGCAATTACTTTGGAACAATGTGATATACCAGCCTGTTCATTCTCTCAAGCATTATTTCTTTAAATAAAGATTTGAAGTTTCTTTATAGATTTTATAATGAGGACTAGAAAGAGAGAATAAAAGTTTCTCTTTTACCACTCCCCCTGCCCCAAGGGTACAGTATATTAAGAATAGTCCTGTCTAAAAATTTTATGTAATTTAGGATTATCACTGGAAAGTTAACATTTTTGCTCCTCCTTTCTAAAACACGAGCACATTGTCTGCGTATCTTTTAGGCCATTTCTCCTTGAACATCCACAGAGAGTTATTAAGTCTGGTCAAAGAGAGCTGAAAAATCCATTACATTTATTTATTTAATAGAAATATGGCCTTCTTTTACCACCACGACACAACCGGTAAAGTTGGGGTATTATTGTACTTTTAATTTACTAAAGGATGGTGCTGTAAATCCTCATTTTTCCATTTTTTTCCTCTATGTTGTTATACTCCAAAATGAACAGCCTCTCTGATGGATTCAAATTAATTAATTTTACCAAAGACAAATTCATGTAACAAAATACTAAATTATTATTTTGAATAGCATAGACCTACTTCTAGTGATCAGACTTGTCAAACAAGAATGTAACATTAGGAACAAAGCAGCTTTATTGAGTAAGAGCTCTGTTCCATGGCCAGAGGGAGTGTAATGGAGCCTTACTTTCCAGAGTTTAGCACTGTCAGACTGCTTAAATTCCACCTTGACTTTTTAAATTTATTGCTCTGTTGCCCAAGGTATGCAACTTAACCTCTAGTGCCTTAGTTTTATCATCTGTAAGGTATTTCATAGAGCTGTTATGATGATAAAATGAGATAACATATATAAAAAATTTAGCCTAGTGCCTGACACCCTCTGGATGATAAATGTTAGATAGCATTTAGATAATAAGGATGGTATTTTGAAGTATTAAATCAGTTTAAGTTAATTTAATTCCCATGTTCGTTTAAATATTCTTTCTCTGCATTCTTTCTATCATTAAGGCTAAAATATTAAAGCTAAAACATCCAAGAAAATTTTCACTAAAGGATTTTTTTGACTACTTTTAACTTTTAAAACTCCCCCTTGAAACAAGAGATCCAGACTTTATTGAGGAATAAAGGGGACTTTTTCAAACAAATCAAGAGATAGATTTTCAGGGCTCAGGTCACCAAATTTTACTCCAAGTTAGAGGCAAGGAAACTTCAGGCTATGAGATGAGGGTTGTAAACAGAATGACTAGGTTTGTGTTGGCTTTTAGACTTTGAAAATCCATTAGTTTTCGGATGGTCTCAAATTGGAACTGGAAACTATTGTGGAGCCATTGAGGTAACAGGATGAGGGACTCCAGAGCAGTAGCTGTGTCGTGAATTTTAGGCTTGATGAAAGTTAGCCCTGACTCAGTAGCTGCAGAGTTCATGTGAGCTGGAGCGGAAGCTCCTGAGTAAAATGGGGTTGCCCCTGCAGAAGGGAGTAAAGGTTGAACATGATGCTCACTTCAGTTGTCATGAACATTTATAATGAATGTGAATCACTGAAGAGACGACCATAAATTTGGAAGTCAGCACAACCTGCACTCATACCATCAACTCCTTTAACCAGCACCATGGAGGAGACATACCTTTTCCATCTAGGAGATAAAAATTAAATGACTTGGAAAGACTTCTATTTACTGAAAGAATTCCAGCTCATCCAAAGGAAACTGAATTAATTTTGATTGGCTAATTACTAATTAAACTTATTACACCCATAATCATTTCAACCATGAATAGAAATGAGAACCTCACAAGAAGTTGAGTGCCATTATAGAAAATAAAGAATTCTATGTTTTTACCCTATTTTCTAGGTCATGATGTATACAAGTCATCTTCCAACATTTTAGAATTATCTTAATGCCTACACCTCTGAGACACAAGCTACTCTTCCTCCACTCTATTTAGAAGATTAAAAAATAATCCCTCAAACTGAAAACAAAGCTAACCTAAGTCACAAAATTGCTACGTGGTAGAACCAACAAATGATTCAAGGAGTTTATAGCTGGAAGCTGTGTGTTTAAGTGCTATTACACCATATAGTGGTTCCTCCAGAAAGCATATCTAGATTGTCCTCATATAGCGCTTTTTATGCATTGCTTTATTTGTTCTTCCATAGTGTCATTAGCATACTAATTTTCTTCCCCAGAATATTTTACCTTATAACTTACTCTGGAAACCTTTCCTGTTTCTTCGCTGAACTCATGTTTATCTGCTAGCAGCCTACCTTTACTTTTCCCCTGACTAGTCCCTCCACCTTCAAGGTTTCAGTAAGACATGTCAATTTCCTGACATTCTCTTTGAAGCTTCTTCCAACATCCTAGAACCTGAGGGCAGGTGAAGAGGCTTCTCTCATATCACTGATACATTCAGGTTACAACTCTTCTATCTCCATACTTAAATCCCTGTTGCATTAAAGTTCATAATTCTCTGTTATTCATTTCTATTTATTTTTATTTTTTAAATTTTTTTAAAGATTGATTTATTTATACATACAAGCTGGGGTACAGGCCAGAGGCGTGGGGCGACGAGAGGGTTCACCAGAGAGAGTGGGGAGCAGAACAGGCAGATCAGCGGAAATACACTGCTGAGGGGAGCAGTGGGCGAGGCAGGAGAGGTCTGCCGCACCATGTGGAATTCTCCTCCGCTGGGCGTCGAACTCGCATCGCGCGCTGCCGGCAGCTCCACAGCGCAGCGCTCAACCGCTGCGCCGCCAGGGAGTCCCTGTTATTCATTTTAAAAATTAAATTATTATATATATTTGAGGTAATGTTTTAAGCACTGTATGAATCAGGGGTATAGATTCACACCTCTTCAGGCGTATGTCACCACATAAGACCTAACGCCAAAGTACCCATAATCCTCTAGAATCTCATTGTTAAAACAGATCAGTGACTGGGGTCTGAGAATCCAAATTTCTAACAAGTCACTGTGTGATACTGATACTTCTACATAGCTAAAAATATACAAATGATTTTTATATCTGAATATTAAGAATAAAATCTATAGAGATTTTAGAGATGGTACTTAATCTTGATTAGGATAGAATTATCTCACCATATCCTTTGTTATTAGAATCTGAAATAATCCTTTCATATTTACCAGGGATTTCCTGATTTCACCAAATATTAGTTTGACAAAGCTACCTTTATATAAAACTTTGCAATTATTTCATATATTATAAAAAGCACATGTAGCAATTAAAAAATGCCCTTTGTGAGTAAATTAGTTAATTCATGATTGAAGTACTAATACATGCTTATAAAATCATCCCTTTTCAGAAACATTTCTGCAGTGTGTTCTCTCAAGTATCATTTTGAATTTCAGTCTTTACAATCCCCATGAAAGACCCCAATGTCCCCTTTTCTCTGAAGTCTTGTATTATTTATGATAATATTTTATGAATAATAGCATTTTATCTTTTCATTAATATTCATATGGCCATTATCAGAATTTTGCAATTCTCAATATACATAATCTCAATAATTACACTATGAACGAAATGTTCAACCAACAGCTAATTTTTTGGAATGCTTTGTAATTTTCTTTTCAATTTAGTGTTTAGCTACACAAATAAATTACTGGTAACAGCCCGAGTTGAGGATAGCATGTATTCATATGACAATTTTAATTAAAACTCTGGGTTAGGTCTCAGTTATTTTCAATGTCAAATGACAGGTAAAACACTGTTTTCTAGATAGATATAACACATATACAAAAGATCTTTTAAAGCACAGATGTCAGCAAACTCATATTGATATCACAAGTGAGAACAAGATTATCTTTACATTATTTTGGGAAATACTGGCACACCAGTGTTATGAAAATCAACAGGAAACAAAAGAATTCCTATCCTTGCTAATTTTAGCTCTCTGAAAATGAGTTACCTTCATTCCTATATGAAAAACTACACCCCCCCCATTTTTTCCCTAATTGAAAGAACTTCGGTTTCATTGGTTTACTGTATTGTATATTAGTAAAGAGATATAGTAAAGAGGTGCATGTTATCACACCACATCCACCATCAAGGCACGGAAGACTTTTACACTAGTCCATTATCCCTTCCCCAGGTTTCTTTCCCCCCTCTTCCTCTCCCTCTGGTAGTATAAATTCAACAGTCAGATTTCTAGTTTGTAACTGGTCTGTTTTTATCTGGCCTTTTGTTTTGCACCTTTATATTAACGTATACATAATAATATCCTGTATTTGTCTATCTCCTTCTGAATTATTTTGTTTAGAACCATTCTTTCCAGGTCCATCCACATTGCCACAGAAGGCAAGAATTATCCTTTTTTTCTGCCTGAGTAGTATTTCATTATATGTGTGTGTGTGTGTGTGTGTGTGTGTGTGTATACACACATATGTATACACACACCACTTCTTCCTAATACACTCATTGTCTTGAGGCTTTAAGTTGTTTCCAAGCTTGGCTACCGTAAATAGTGATGCAATGAATACAGAAGTTAATATGTCCCTTCAAATTAGTGTTTTTTTCCATTCCCTAGGTATATACCTAGGAGTGGAAATGTTGGATCATATGGTAGATCTATCTTTAATAATGAGATATCTCCATACTGTTTTTCATGAGGGCTGGATCAGTTTACATTTATATCAACAGTGTAAGAATGTTCCTTTTTCTCCTTATCCTCACCAACAATTTTTGTTTCTAGTCTTTTTCATAGGGACACTTCTCACAGATTTGAGGTGGTGTTTAATTGCTATTTTGATTTGCCTTTACCTGAAAATAAGTGATGAAGATTTTTTCGTGTGCCTGTTGAACACCTGTGTGTCCTCTTTGGAGAGGTGCCTATTTAGTTCTGTCATTTTGTGGTTGGGTTATTTGTTTTCTTTTTTGTTGAGTTGTATGATGACTTTGTAGATCTTGGATATTAGCCCCTTGTCAGATGTATGATGTAAAAATATTTTTTTTTCCTTTAGGTAGAATGTCTTTTTATTTAATGATAGTTCTTTCACTCTGCAGAAACTGTTTAGTTTGGTGTAGTTCCACTTGTTTTTGTTATCTTGTGTTTCTCTTGTTGTTGGAGTCAAATCCACAAAGTCATCACTGAAACCTATGTTGTGGAGTGTTTTATCTATGTTTCATCTGTGTATTTTATGGTTTTAGGACTTACATTCAAGTCTGTTATCCATTTTGTTTTAATTTTTGTATGTTATGTAGTGTGAGGTACTGGTCTAGTTTCATTCTTTTGAATGTTGCACTAAGTTTTCCCAACACTATTTTCGGATGAGGTTTTTTCTCAGCTCATAGATTAGCTGTCATATAAGTAAGGGTTTACTTTCTGGGCTCTCAATTCTATTCCTTTGGTCTATATATCTGGTTAATGGTCCAGTACCACACTATTTTGATTACTGTAAGTTTGTAATATAATTTGAAGTCTGGGAGTGTGATACTACTAATCTTTTTCAGAATTGCTTTTGCTGTTGAAGGTCTTTTGTGGCGCCATTTGAAGTTTAGTAATGTTTGTTCTTTTTCTTTAAAGAATGTCATTGAAACTTTGATAAAGGGATTATATTAAATCTATATATTGCTTTAGGTAAGACGGCTTTTTAACAATATTAATTCTTCCAATCCAATTACTTACTCCAAATTCTTATTTAAATGACATCAATTCAAATGTTCCCAATTTCATCATTTAAATTAGTAGCATCAAAACTTGGGATATGTGTCACCCTGGAGCAAAGTTCCTCTCCAGCTTTGGACCTGTGAAAATGGAAACAATATATTTGTTTTTTAAATACAATAATGGAACAGTTGTAATGTAGACATCTTCATTACAAAGGGAGAGTGGAAGGAATAAGGGGAAATTTTTACATTAGGTATCAAAGCTGCTGTGTGGTGTGATCATCATCATTGTACTGTCAGCTTCCTTTTTCTGCCATGGTTCTGCTAACCTCTGTCTTTATCCCTCGTTTCACCCAATGGTTCCGGGCTCTGCCCCAGGGGTAATTCCTTTTTCTTGAAAGTTAGCTTAGTATTTCTATCAATAATTTATTGCCTATAGGACTGTAGAAGTGACAACCCTCTTCTACTGTGTCCCCTTCATTTAAATAACTTACATGAAAGTTGATTATAATAATTTCAAACAAAAAACATATCATGTATAAAAATCAAAACATTACATGATTGAAAATGAGTCTCACCAAAAATAATTATATGTTTATATTTTTGAAATTACATATTTTAAGAAGAATCTGTTTCCATCAATTTTTCCCAGATACATGGTAAATTCATTTAATGAGGAATGTATTTTGGCCCTGGAGAATTTTCTTGAATCTCTTATTTCCCTTCCCTGCTTTTTTTTACTCTATAGTGCCTTTTATTTCCTTTCACATTGGGGTGAAACACAGTTTTCCCTGTATGACCTCTGCTGCCTGCTTCTTTGACATATTTTGTACCACTACCTTGGTCAATGTGCTTTAGATACTGATCTCTTTTACATGACACTGCTATGTTAGATTTCAGAGTCTTTGTTCACTCCATTTCCTATGAGTAGACTGTTTCCAGGAGGTTCTTTCTTGCTTTTCAATCTTAAGAAAGTTGTTTTATGACTTGAGTGCACACTTATATTTTTGTTCTTCTGTTTCTTGACAATTAACAATTATCTATAATTAGCTCTGAATAAATTTTGTTGAATATATAGACAAGTTGATGAATATGTAGAGATGCTCCTTACATGGAAAGTAAGGGAAAGTAAAAAATCTGAGCGAATAATGCTGAGAAGTGTATGATTGAAATAATTTTTTGATGCATAGGAAAGAACACTGAAATAGCTTCTGAAAATGTCATTGAATTGAGGACTTCTATCTTACCTCTTTCCCAGAATACTAGAGATTTCTTTAGAAAATTTAAGTTACCCTGTATAATTTTGAGCATGATGCATACATTCTTTAATTTTTGAGGTTCACATTTTCAAATTGGCATAATTGTGCCAATTTTAAATACTTTCACCTTTTCAGTGTGCTTAATATATACATATAAAGCCATTAGAACTCTGTTTGCCTTAAATATTAAATGCAGTTATTAAATAACAGTTTCTTTCCCTCTTATTTTCTCTGTATTCTGCATTGATCAGATATAAATAAGATACTTTCCCCAGGTAGTGAAATTCTTAAGACAGAGTAAATTATCATTGGATATTGTGAAATATGCTTTTCTAACTCCCTAAAAATTAAGATAATGTATCCTACACATATCTGGTTTGGTTGTCCATACTATCCTGTGGTTTAAATGAGCTTGCAAGATTTCTTTTAGGCTTTCAACTCTGAAATAGGGGAATAGCATAACTTGCACTAGGGATATCATTTATAATGTAGAACAACCCAACTTATCAATAGTGGATAGACTGTGGTTGCTTTAAGAACTGGCAAAGTTCTTAATGCAAAGGGAAATGTCTTCACAACTTCTTTGTGCGTACTTATTCACCAAAACCATAACACTGTGGAAGTCACTCATTCAACCACCATTTTCACTACAATAAGGTGTAATAGGAAAAACTACCAGTATTGCTAAGAGGCAAAGTTTTATTTATTAGGTTCATGAAATCTGGGAATTCTATCTTACATGTTATTGATTCATCAACATATGATGCACATCTCATGAATATTAGCTATTTTAGCTAATAATAAGTTAATTAATTGGCTAAAAGGAGAACTGCAGTGCTTTATCAGGCAGGAGATGTCTGAACACTCAGCATTCAGATGTTAATTTTGGATAGCATCCTTTTTTTTAAGTCATTCTGTTAAAAATGAGTAACACAAAGAATGATTTACAAATTGTTCTTCAGAATCACTAGAGAATTGTGCTCAAATGCTCAGAGTCCAGCTAGGAATTGATACTGCAGTTTGTGTAGGAGGTTTTCCAGGAATCCACTTGAACTGTCCTCTGTTTATAGTAGTAGATGGGGAGGAGAGTGGGTTGGGGGTATTTCTGATCTCAGTTGGATTAATAGGTACTGTTGATAGAGTCATGGAAGCTATTATCAAGACTGGGAATTTTTGGCATTTAGAATTATAAAGGCTTATAAATTCTGGGGTGAAAGGAAAACAACTTTCTTTTTAATTAACTCATCTAGTCTGTAAGTAAATAAAGTGAGTCAGGGACTTTCTGGAAGTCTCTCTATATAATGGAGAGAAGCTGGGAGCTATGGCTTTCCTGGAAGTCTGTTATACTCAGCCAAGGCTCAGTAAGTCACCTTTGCCAGTGGTCTGAAATGGGAGAGAAGTTGTGACCACTTAAAAGAAAGAATAATGATTTTTAGACAAGATCATCCTCAGACTCCTATATTGGACTTTTATTCTTTGATTTTTGTTCATAGATGAATGTTTAACTTATCTTCTTCGACTTAATACACTGGTGAGAATTTTTTTTTTTAAGGATTTACTTATTTATGCATACAAGAGCTGGGGTGTAGGCCAGAGGTGTGGGGGTGGTGAGAAGATTCACCAGAGACAGAGTGGGAAGCACAACAGGAGGATCTACTGAATTATACTGCTGAGGGGAGCAGGGGGCAAAGCAGGAGAGGTCTGCTGTGCCATGTGGGAAGCTCCCTGACCTGGGATTGAACTTGTGCTGCAGTGGCTGGGATAGCTTCATAGTGCTGGGGCTTAACACCTTGTACCACCAGGGAGGCCCTGGTGAGAAAATCTTAAAAACAGTTTTATTCCTTGGACAAATATTGAACTGAAATTGTTATTTTTTTTTCAAATGTCTTGTTTATATTATCCTATCTTTTAGGGACTTTTAATGCACATATAATGCATTTTATAGGGTAGTATGTCTTGAAAGTTTGTTATTTTATGGGGCAGAACTGGAAATAGTTTGTCTCTAGGGATTTACCCTTTTTTGGATATTTTGTATTTTGTTTCATATCTTAGAAAAATATTTCACCTAGAGATTTTTTTCTCTAAGATGTTAAGTGGATGAAACAAGTAGTGAAATCAGTGTGTAAAGGGTTTTCTGAAAATTCTGAAGCAGCCAATTAAACTGACATTTCTTTTTTCAAGCATACACATATATACTCCCTGGCACCGCCACTCACACACACCATGATGAGGATAGATTTTAAAATATAATTCTATGATTTACTTCTGCTAACATTAGAAATTTTTTACCTGATGATCCTGATGTGCAGAAGAGTACTTAAAACAATGCAAAAGGACAGAGACCAAGGATGGGGACAGGTCACTGTCAGTTCTCACTTGCACGCACAATTCTAAGACTACTCAAATTCAGGGTCCAATGACAACAGAATTTATTTAAAAAAGAGAAGACTGGGGAAAAGGAGAGAGTTTTTAAGGCCACAATGGGCCTCTGTCTCACCCCAGGTAATGTCTGAGGTGTCTACAAGGGCCAAATGAAACCTGTTCGTGGAAGATGACAGTGCAGCACACAGCCACAGTCTGAAGCCAGTGCCAGATGCCTGACCAGGCAGTGACAGACTCAGCAGCACCAGGATGTTACTGGAGAGCCAGAGGCTGTGGTCAGCTCTTTGAGACACTGCACCAAGCCCCATGATGCAATTTGCAGGCTATATCAGAGGCAGGGCTGGAGGCAGGTGCAGCAGCTGAATCTCTGCACTAGTCTATGGAGGTCTGGAGGTCTAGAAGTTGTCTAGAAGTCTATAGAGGTTCATAGAGGTCTTCTGAATCCCACAGAGGTTGTTGGCTTGATGCTTCTTCTTTGGCAGTCATCTGCTGAATCCTTGGTTTTTCTTCTGAGGCTGGGAGTAGAATCCTTTCTCTTTCTTTGGAGGCCAGATGCAGAATGAATCTAGCTGGCTCTTTCTCTACATTGTATGCCTCCAGGGTCCCCCACCCTGCAAGTCTGATCGGACCATTTTCAATGCTGAGAATCTCATTGAATCATTTAGCATGATTCAGCTGATTTTCCATTTTCATTCTAAATATCTAACTAATGAACTCAACTTGAACATGATTAGTACATTTAGCTCACACCTGATTGACCCATTTAGAATCGTAGAGCCAGATATAAAAGAGGGGAAAGCCCATCCCTGCCTAGACCATCCAGAACTCAGATCAGGGCAGGCTTGTGGGTCTGTGAGCTCTGGGGAGCCAATGTTGGAGCCAGCCTCACTGGGGTTGGGGAGGGGAAAGTCCGTGGTGTGGGCTGAGCTGGTACATCTTAGACCCAACAAAGCCACCTTGCTCCAAGGCCTCTGGGCAGCCACAGGGGTCTGGTACAATCCTCGTTAGAATTAGCTGTATGTAGAAGAGGCCTGCTTATAGTCCTGATCAATAGAAGTGAAGGCAACATTATACTCTACTTCACGCCTTGTAGCAATAAAACTAATTTGTCCTTTAATGTGGTGAACATCAATTGTGTTACCACAGTGAAATCTGTACTACTTAGTTATATTTTTGTAACGCCAAAGGTGCTCTGTAACAGCTTGTTGTTTAACATCAAGTTAAAGGATTACTTTTGAACAAAAAACAAAAGAAAGCCTGAGAAAAAAAGAGTTTATTTATGTAGATTTTTAAAAGAGGAGATAAAGAAATATGAGCTCTTGCCCATCTGTGGTTCCCCTAAAACTGTTAAACAAAACCTAGGAATGGTTTATTACTTTTCTAAAAGGAGGAATGGATATTATTTTAAGTCAGTCTTCTTCATTTACAATCCTGAAAGTATATTTATTTAAAGGGAATAAAAATAAGAAAACAGTTTTCTCGTTTTCTGAAGTTTGCTAAGAGCTAAAACAAAAAGCCATATTGGTTATCAGTTTTATATAAATGCCCAATCTTATTATTTGCTAGTAGATAATTTTAGTTTTCTATCACCTTCCTTTTGCACTTCTGTACTTTGGTTGAACTGACTGGTGTGGAGAAGCTCCCAGGAAGAATGAACTTATTTTAGTATTAATCTCAGACAAATTTAATTAGAAATATGATACATGGGCTGTAAAATAAATCATACAATAAATTCCTGAGCTCTTGGTGAAGGATTTTGAGTTATGACTAATTTGAATAATCCAGCCCAAGTGGGAATTCCTTCTCACTGTCATTTGTATGAAAAGAAAAGCAGCTCTGTAGTTGCTGATATGTTCTTGCTGGCACTGGAAGTAATTTCTAAATAGAAGGGGGTGCCGGGGGAAATTGTTGCTGAGAGCTTAGGAAGTAAGATTTCCAGAAATGTTTCCTCTCTGAGATTTCAGTATTTATTCGTGTTCTATAGGCCCTGTAGGAGCACAAATAATGCGCTGGCGGCTGTTGTTCAGCAGCCCGCAGTGCAGAATCCCACGCATCCTGCTCCTACAGACAAGTGAGAGTGAGACTCCACGGATGGGCACGTGGGAGGTGGGCAGGATGGGAGTCTGCCAAGTAAGCGGATGGACATTTTATTTATCCAGAGTCCAGACCTAAATGCCTCCAGGACTGTGCGAGCAAACTAGTGAATTGAAGAGCACAGCCTTACTTTAGTAGTATGACTTTTAGAAATCTTAATATGATGGCAATGAATGAATCTAGGCTCAGTGTTGCTAGAACACATGTAGAATCCACCAATAAATGAATTATCCACCAGATCAGAGCTCAGCACTCTTCCAAAGAAGACAGAAAATAGAGACACTCAAAAATGTAACATTGAGTTAAGTATCATGCAACCAGCAAACATTATTAGACAAATAAACAGGAAAATATAACTCATAGTCAGGAGAAAAAAATAGTCAAAGGAAATGTAAGTTCAGAAATCAAAGATGATAGAATCAGAAACAAAGGTTGTTAAGAAAAGCTTCATAAATATGCTCTAAATAAAAATAAAGTATTATAAGTGGAGGATAGGTCAAGGGAATCTAATTATAAATAACACCATTAGTAATGAATGGAATGACTTGTTACCTAAGGGCACCAGACAAAATAAAATGCATGTGTTTTGATCTCTCTCTCGCTCTCCCCCCCACCCCCGTCCCCGTCCCCCTTTCCTTCGCCCTCTGTGTGTGTGTGTGTGTGTGTGTGTGTGTGTGTGTGTGTGTGTGTGTGTGTGTGAGATTTGAAATATAGATAGGAACTGAGAAACAAAAGTTTCTTTTGGATCTTCTGAACGATGTGTGTAAAAGCGATCGGATATAGCAACTATATTTTAAAGAAAGGGTAAAAGTTCCTTAACTCGTCAGCTGTGGGTCTATGACTTAAACACATACATGTCACACAGAGCTTTACCTCCCTCTAGAGGTACTCAGTTAGGAGAATATATGAAATATATTGGTTTGAATATTTAAATGTGGCACTCCAGTAGAATTGCCTAAGTGCAAACATTCATCATGAAAAGTTATAAAAACAAAAGTACTGTTTTCATATTCATCAATTTGTTTTTCAAGTGAAAAGTACTTGCAAGTTAAACAATTTGTTTTTCTTCAGAGATCTGAAGAAGTGAGATGAAAGCCAAATCATATAGACAATTCTTTAAGTCTTGTAGAGACTGAGCTCTTGGGTTGAATAGAGATACCAAATTGACTTTAATATAAAGAGAGCTATGCTTTCCAGATTCTGATAAGAAATATTTAACATTTCCATTTGGTGTTGTAGTAGTAGAGATGGTTTCTATATAAATTAATTTTCATTTTAATGGCCTTGATCCAAAATATTTCTTCAGATTAACTTAATCAAGTGCATTACATCATACTTTGTGAGCTTGCTTAAAACCTGCTTTTAGTATAAGTTACTGACATATTACAAATAGTTCCATTTTAAATATTTCCCAGAGGGAATGTCCTATGCATTACTCTGTTTTCTTGGGTTGTGCAGTATCTTCTTGTACTTACTTTTAATTTTCTTAGTTCTTAGGCCTGTGAAAGAGCTTGATTTATAAATTTGTTTTGTATATTTTTTCTTCTGTATATTTATTTTTGATTTGTTGACAATATTGTCTCTCAAATTCTTCAATCAATATTTTTTAGTAATTTTATTTCTAAAAGGTCTTACAATATAGAGCAACTATTGTTTGAGTTATGAGAATATTTTCTGACTAAATGTTGCATAGAAAATCTATCTGCTATACAGGGGGAAATGTAGCTGTTCTGGAAAATCCTCCTTATCCCAAGTCATTGAGGCAACTCCATGGATTTTATTTTTCAACTTTGGTTCTTACCACTCAAATAGGAGTAACATCTCTTCTAGTTGTATAAGGAATTTGTTAGGAGATTAAAATGAGTTATTTTTGTTTGTTGTATGGTAAATGGTCTGCCCTTTGATGATTCATGATGAAGTTGTGGTTGTTGATACTGTAATATGCTTTACAAATAAAAAATGAAAAATACCAAATTCTGGACTTAGTTTTTCTAATTGAGTCAGTATACCCAAGACATAAATGTTCTTGAGGCAAGTTAAAGACAGACCAGCTTAGTTTTTTATTGATTGGAAGCAAAATACCATTCATGTGTTAGCCCAAGAGCTGAATCATATATTAATGTTATATTTAGTTTGCTAAGAAACTGAAAAACTGTCCTCCTAAGTGTCTGTATTATCTTGCAATTCTTCCAGTAATGTGTGAGCTGTCCTGTTCTACATCCTCACTAGAAGTTGATATTTTTATATTGCTTACATTTTAGCCATATAACAGGTATGAAGTAGTATGCATTTCCTTGATGACAAGTAACATGTTTTCATATACTTATATCAACTAAGAGGTATTGGTTCAGATCATACCCCTATTTTAAAAATGTTTTTGTTTTCTTTTTGTTGAGTTTAAGAGGTTTTTTTTGTTGAATTTAGAATATTTTGGCAAAAAAGTTATATATCAATTATGTGTACAATAGTGTTTTTCCCTGTCAAAGTCTTGTCTTTGATTTCTCTTACTAGTGACTATGATATAGCAGACCTTTTAATTTTAATGAAGTTAACTTACCTTTGTTAAATGATTGGGCTGTTGGTGTTTTATTTAAAAACTCATCAGCAAACCCAAAGTTATGTAGATTTTTTAAATGCCTTCCTCAAGAAATCTTTCAGTTTTACATTTTAGGTGTAAAAATCATTGGGGCTAATTTTTATGTAAGGTCTTTGTGTCAAGGGTTTTTATTGTTGTTGTTGAAAAGAAATTGGAATTCATTTGGTCCTATGTCAAAAATCAATTGATATATTCCTGTGGGTATATATCTGGGTTTTCTTTTCAGTTCTCTTGATGGATGTAACTATTCTTTTGTCAATACCACACTGTCTTGATTATTGTAGCCTTATAGTATGATTTGAAATCAGGTCAAGGGAGTTCTTTAGCTTTCTCTTAAGTATTATGTAAGGTCTTCTTGTACCTTTTCCTTTCCATATAAAATTTAGATCAGTTTAGCAATTATCTATAAAATAGCTTGCTGGAATTTTGAAAGGATTATAGAGTTTAAGTCCCAAAAGGTAACAGAAGTGGCATCTTTTTGCCACTGTTGGTTGTAAAGCTCTTCTTCCAAACAATAGGCCACAATTCCAAAATGGCGTCGTCTTTCTTATGTTGATGGAGTCTTCCCACCAAAACGACATCTTCTTTTCTATGTGTGTCAATCAAAATGCAGGCTATGTGTGTCAATCAAAATGCAAGCCAGGTTCCAACTTGCGAGGACGACACAGGATACAACTAAACATTCTTTTAAAACCACCTTGATGTTCACAGCAGCTACAGTGGCCAGACGGCCCATCAGACTGCACTCACGCATCTTGAAAGGTGCCCGCTTTGGGCCTCTGCCTTATTCCTTCGGCTCCAACAAAGACAAGACTGGAAACAGTTTTTGTTACTCAGCTACCTGCAAAGCCTCCAAAGTTCCTGGCCCTAAATCTTCATTTTCACCTTGTGGAGAACTATCAACTCCTACTTCTCTTCTACATAATGACGTCTCCTTCTTCTATTCTACATAATGGCATCTGACCCTCTCTTCCTTTGGGGTCCTATTTAAAATCTCCTAGGCCCCGCCTTGACCACAAGATTTGCGCTTTGTCTCATGGTTTACCTGGGCCCACCTGGTGCTCCAGACCACTTGGCTGCAATTTACCTTTAACAGTAAACCCCTGTAGGGGGCGCCAGTTCACCGGACTTTGACTCAGTCGCTTACATACTGACCCTATAGATAAGTTAGAAAGAACTGAAATTTTATTAATATCTAGTCTTCAATTTGTTAAAAAAAATCATCTATTTAATACTATTTAATAATATCCTCTTTGATTTTTTTACTAGTGTTTGCATTTCTGCCATGGGTCCTCAACATATTTTGCTAGATTTACACATATTTCATTTGTGAATGCTATTGTTTTTCCATAAATTTCAAATTCTAGTTGTTATTTCTGTCTGGTTGCTTATTTAGGACTCTAATTTTTTTTTTTTAAGATTTCTTTTTTTTTTTTTTACATACAAGCTGGGGTACAGGCCAGAGACGCGGGGCGGCAAGAGGGTTCACCAGAGACAGAGTGGGGAGCAGAACAGGCAGATCAATGGAAATACACTGCTGAGGGGAGCAGTGGGCCAGGCAGGAGAGGTCTGGTACGCCATGTGGGAATCTCCCGGGCTGGGCATCGAACTTGCGTGCTGCCAACAGCTCCACAGTGCAGCACTTAACCGCTGCGCCACCAGGGAGGCCCAGGACTCTAATTCTGATCATATTGGTGGTAGTAGAAAAGAAGTAAATGGATTGGTAATTTTATACCAATGACTTATGACTTATGAGCACTAGTCTTTTTTGTATGTATGTGATGAGGAGAGGGGTAAGAGAGCCATTTCATCCAACAGAAAACACTTCTAGGAGGGAGATTTATTGGAACAGTTGGAGAGAGAATAATATTGAAGGAGAGATACCACACCTTAGGAAAGAACAGGGAAAGTTCTGGACCCTCTCAAAGGGGCTTATAGATTTTTTTGCTTTAGGATATTACCTATAACATGCCTCACCCAATCCAGCTTCTGTGGCTCTTTATCCAAATTATACTTCCCTGGAAGACCTAGAATTGATCCAACTTGTGTCAGTTGATGAGTCAGCTGTGGTGGAAGAAAAATCCAAGTATTATGAATATGGTCATTGAAGGATTTGATGTGGGTCAAGTGACCATACAAATACAGGTGTCAAATACAATGATATACCCCAATTTCAAAGATGTTGGAGTATGGGGACTTAAGGAAAAGTACAAATTTCTTGAATACAAGAAATTTATTTGGAAGATGATCCCTAGAAATACCAGTAAAGAAGTGAGAAAGTGTAGTCACAAAGGGAAGGAGGCCAATCAATAAAGAGTGTTTTATCAAGCAAGTTGCCTTTGTAAGCAATTACAGTTTAATATCACTGAAAGGCCCTGAGAAATGATGTAGAACATGCACCAACTCAAGTAATTTATCCATTGAGCTTCGCTTCTGAGGAACTTTTGTTCTCTTGCACTACCATCCTATTTGTGCAAAGAACAGCTGTCAGTGGCCATTGAAGACTGCTTGGACATAAAGTTATAATGCTGTCAGTTGTAGCTAACTGAGAGAAAGGAAGTGGCAAATAACTGAGGGAAGAGATACTGGGACAAAAAGAACAGTATCTGCTATATCAAGGAAATTCATTTCATCTATATTATTTTCTGTTAAATTATTTCTATACTCTTATTAGATTTATAATACCAAGGGAAATGGAGAATTGGCATTAGAAAAACTTTGAAACATTGAAATTTTTAAAAACAAGTTATTCATCTTTTCAACTGTTGAGCATTGTAGAGCATTGTAATGATTTTGATGTTTTGACAAAATATTTCTCCTTTGGGGCCTTAAAGAATGATGTAGTAGCAGAATATATAAATCTGAAAACACTTTAAAAGGTAAAGTATCATTGGTTTCATTATCTAAAACTTGCTTTCCGGCAGGGGTTTATAGATTTTGTTTTCTCTAGGATACTACCTGTAACTTAGGAAGGCTATTTAAAAATTGACTTTTTATTTCTTTATGATCCATTTGTAAATATTTTTGTTCTATGTTCCAGGACTGCATTTTTTCATTATTTAGAGGTAATTTACAAAACACTATCATGAGGCTAACATATGAAACAATTTGGATCTATGTTCATAGTCACTGACTCCACATTCATTGCTAGTTTATTCAATAAATCAGACCTGAGTGTGGCAGAAATCATGGATTATATAGGTTACTGTTACTGGCTTTTCTCTTTAATTCTTTTTAGGAGCAAAGGGAAGCTCAATAAGAAGCATATAATATTCTTCTTTGGTTTTGGAAGTACAATCTGAAATTCAAGGATGAATATGATTTTAAATATGGTTGATAATGAAATTTAAAACTTATAAGAACATATGGCATTGAAAAATCCTTTTGAACATTAGTTGTAAAGTCACTAACTCTTTCTGCATATCCTTTTAATTAGTGACAAAACTTGAAATTATTTCTTGGTATAACTGATCATCTATAGGCTTTTTAAGAAGGGCTCTAATTTCAGTTGTACTTAATGACATTCCTCATGTAAGAGACAGATGGGAATACCAGCATTCTAGGATGGGTAGTAACAAAGAAGAAGGAACTCCAAAAGCTAAGAGAACATACACTGGGCACCAAAAATATGAGAACAATTTGTGCCAAGTATACATATATTGCTTTGAAAAAATAATAGTTGCTAATGCAATATCAAGTAATTTATTATAGTTTTTGATATATATCTTATTATGAAGACAATGAATGTCTTTATCCATCTCACATAGGACACGTGTGTAGGTAATAATAACAAGTTATTGGTGAATATTCAGGTTATTAGTAACAATCAAGTTATTGGTAAATTAACATAGCTTTCTTCAAAGTTTCCAAAGGAGGAAGGAGGAAGAACTTGCCAAACTATGGAGAATACCCTGAAAAAAAAAGTGTGGCATAATTACTAATTGTTAGAGTTAGACTTTTTCTTTTTTGATGCAACACTGTTAATTTGGGCTTATTTCATTTCAAGTCACCTATCCCTCCCTTTCTCACTCCTCAGTCTCTCTCTCTCTCTCTCTCTCTCTCTCTCTCTCTCTCTCACACACACACACACACACACACACACACACACACACACAAGCATGCACACACATGCACATATACAAAGATAAGGGGAAGTAGAGCAAATAGATATCTTTTTAACAAATAGGTTATTTCTTAGTAAGAGTCAAGTAAGGCAAACATTTTAAATCATATCACTTGTTCATTAAATTCCCATTGTCTCTTTCTTCATTCTCATGGTTATTTGATTTTCTCGCCAACAGGCGTATATATCCATAATCTTTCCTCTACAGATGACTTGGCCTCCTATGTACATATAATTTAAATAAATATGATCTTCTTTCCTATGCTTCTTAATTTTTTTCTTTCTTTTACTTTTTTCTTGTTATTTTTATAACATCAAATCTTCAAAATAATATCCATATGTAGATAACTCAACAGTACACATTCTTACCTAAGTATATTTATCACTTGGTTGTTAGCTGAATCTCTTTGATTTCAGCATTATCTTTTGGACTATGTGAAATATGTTGAGATAATCCTATAGATTCAAAAAAGTTCAGATAATCATATTTCTTCTAGATGGAAAGCGTATAGTCATCCAAGAATTTGGGACTGAGGTTAGAATCAGCAAGGAAACTCATGGATAAGACTGACTTGGGAACAGCACTAGCAAACTTCCAACCTTATTTACAGGACTGAATGAGTGCTGCAATTCTGTTTGTTTGTTCTTAAAATAGCGCATTGTTTATAATATCTAATGGCTTACAAGTGTTTTAATAAACTTTAACTTAGTAGTAGCCCTTTAAGTTTCTAAGGAATATTAAAACATTACTGTTACTTTTTCCTGAGATTGTTTTCTACCTCTTAAATAGAAACTTCACAGTAACAAATTATAACTGTTAGTCTAAGAAATTGAAGAATTTCATGGATAAAAACTTGTAAAAGGACTTATATACATATAAAATTTATGAGTATGTTAATATTCTAATGAAAAGAATTGCTAGGCAGTCAGATTCATAATTATAAATGACTTAATTTAATAAAAATGTTGATTCAAGTAATTATTTACTTAAAGCTTAAGTTTGCTGGAAAGCCTGTAGCAATTTTTTATTAACATCATATAATAAAGTAATTGTGATATTTTAATTAAATTCTCAGAGAAGTGACAGTACACTAATATGATTTTTTTCTTTCTTCTATGCCTTTGAAAAATTGGCTTATCTAATACCCCATTTCAAGATGTTAGAAAATCAAGCATTTAGAGATATGAAATATCCATCCATCCATGTTGGAGTTGAAAGGACTTGGCTCATGATTTTAAGGTGCTGGGACAAATTGGAAAAAGGAAATTAAAAGATGTATTTCTTTTAAATATATATTTTAAGTTGGAGATTCAATTTCCCCAAGTAAAAAGTTTGTTACCTTTTGATTTGAGCTTCTCTATTGAGAAACGAATTAGTTACTTGGAATTATTAGATCGGATAGTATTAAACATCACATTTTCATAAATCTTAATGGCTGCCTTTGACATGTGACTCCTCTGTAGTCTTCTAGTGGGGAGTGGCATGGATTTGACACTTGCATACTTAGGAATTAATAAAATATGTGGTAAAAATCTAAATACCTTGATCCAGTCTCCTAAATACACTACACCATGGAGTAATGTTACAATATGCTTATCAACAATGGTAGTTTTAAATGCCTTTAAATCTAAGACACTTTTGCTTTAAACAAAAGAGCATAAAGAAAGTGAACGTGAGTCTAGGGTAAAACTGAGCTGTCTTGGTTAGATTTGACTCTGACTCTGAGTTTCTCTCACTCACAGAAATATAAGGAATTCTAAAGAAGATGTGGAATATGAACACAATGGAATATTATTCTCCAATAAAAAGAGATGAACTCTTGCCCTTTGCAACAACATATATAGACTTATAGGGCATTATGCTGAGTGAAATAAGACAAAGAAAACACCATATGATTTCATTCATATATGGTGTATAGAGAAAACAAGCAGATGAACTAAAACAAAGCAAAACAAAAAAAAAAACAAAAAACAAAAATAAACTTTGACATAAGGTTAACTAGTGGTTACCAGAAAGGAAGTGGTGGGGAAAGGAATGACTAAATCAGGTCAAAGGGGACAAAGGTATGGTGAAGGATAGAACTGCACTTTCAGCAGTAAACTTAATGTAATATATGCACATGTTGAATCTCACTGATGCCCAACAGAAACTTATGCAATGGTATAATGCTTTACTACTTCAATTAAAAAAAAAAAAAAGCACAATAGCATGTCTTCAACTACAAAACCTTAGTGAACTTAGAGTTCTTAGACTTAGCTCTTAATAGTGAAGAATTCAAGCTATGGCCATATGAAAGTATACTATTCATGAATTAAATATGATTTTACAGATTAAATTTTGTTAAGTGGAAAAATAATCATGTAGAATTGCCAATAAAAACCAGATTATCTTTCTATAAAATTGTCGTTCCTCTATCTATCATCATTTATCATCTAATTATATTTATATATAATCTATCTTAGTTTCAGATAACCAAACTTAACACCTCTGTTCTAGGACTATTCTTTCCTTTTTTCTCTCTTTCCTTCCTTCCCCCTTCCTTCTTTTATAATGACATACACATTTCATAAGTTTTGTAATGGATTGCTATCCTACTTATAGTGAAATGATATAAAATAAGCATTTTTAGAAGTAACATTTTAAACTTATTCATAGAGTGATGTCAGAGATATTTGGATTAGGACCAAACTGTCCTTACACTTTTATTGAATGTCTGCTAGTCTCCTTGCCGTCTACACATCTTCTTTCATTTATGAAAAGGATGGTACTTCAGAGATTAATCAGTATTAACAGCCATATGACAGGTTATTTACTTGCCTGACACTTTTACTGATTCTTAAGCCTGATAATAGCTTTTCTCCCTCATGACACAGAGCAATTTTTAAATGATTGACACTAAATGTTATTATAGTATTACTGGACTCAGAATTAATTTTAATCAAATGTTGAAGCAAGGACTTTAATTATGAATCAAAGCATTGCCTAAATATTGAAGCATACTTTTTATAATACAACAAAGTAAAGATTTAAATTTTAGTGTATAATCATTATTGTGTTTAGTTATATATCCCTTGCAGCAAAAGAAACTCTGTTTATTGCCTTTCAAAACCAGTTCATGGGAATATTAAATATAAATATTTATGAACATCAAATAACTCCAGATAATATTAACAGAAAACTTAAGGATTTTTCTAACTGTACCATTCTTTTTCTTTTCCTACTTTGTCTTATAATGATCATGAGGACAGAGATTGTACATACTAAAGAAATACATTCTTAAAATTTTGAATTTATTCTCATTTTTTGCATGTATTAAACTCAGGCACATATCTCTCATGCTTATGTCATTAATATGTATTTTCTTATAAATTAGTTTAAAAATGGTACACAATCTTTGTTTAAATCTTTTATTTCCTTTAGATTTTACAAAAGTATGTGTTCTTTATTTTATGAATGCATACAGAAATCAGTTATTTTCTAACTTCCTTATAAGATTTGTACTAAAATTAATGGAATTAATAAAAAACACTAGAATACCTGAGTTCATCTTGCATAATTAGTAATTCCAGTTGCAGAAAAATTACTGTGAAAATACCTGGATTCTCTTACAACCCTAAAATATTTAAAGGAAATTATAGAGGTTTTTACTTATTTTTATGTAATGCTGGGTTTCGATCTAAAGTGCATTTCTTATATTTAACTGATAAAAATTTTTTGTGAGATAAATTTGAACAAATTTTAGTTTTGAAATTTAAGAACAATGTCAGACATCACTTTATTATATTTTATAATGATGTCTTGTAGAAATCAAGTGAATTATGGATTTCTATATTAAGGCATTAACATTCAATATTAATCTTTAGCCTTTTAATCAGTAGGAACACAAGAGGCAGCATGTAAACTATTTTTGAATTTAGCAAAAGCAAATTTGCTTAAACAAGCTCTAAAAACTAATTTACTTTGAATAATCACTTTTTAACCAGAAAAATCCCAGCCAAAGCTCAATGTCCTTTGAAGTCCATATAAGAAAATGGATTTTTATTTGTAACATTTTTTTCTTAAAATGATATTATGTCTAGCTTAAATCTTTTCTAAGATTTTTAATCACATTTTAATGGATTATTTATGTGTCTTAGTTGAACTAGAATAGATTAAATACTTGGGTTGTTTGCTTGGAGTTTAACTCTGTGCAAACAAGACAAATCACTTTTGGAATGTTAGGATCATGCCAATAAATTAGGTAAAAGTTTTGTCATATTACACTGGTCAACATTCAGATCGTTACTGACTTTAAGAGGCCCTAATCTGTAGTATATTGGTGTGCAGAACATGAATATACCCCTGACAATTTTTTATTAGCTCTCATTTTGAAGATATTTCATATAATTCATTTTATATGTTTCACCGTGTAAATTTATCCAGTAGGACTGCAACAACAACCTAAATCAGCCTAGAATGACATAATATTGCATCACATTGCATAATACCATCATTCACACATCATCCAGAGTTGATTGCATCATTTTCTGATGCAATGCAATACTACTGCCAAGCAGCTGCTGAAGTAAGCTGATGTCAGCAGTGCACTAGATAAAGCCCTGTCAGAAAGGTTGAGCATTGAAAATATTTCACACTTTATCTGCATTGAGACCAATTCCAGATGGTGAGGGACTTCCTATTCCAGAACCTCCAGCAGAATATTCTCTTGATTCGTCTGATGAGGACAAGGGTGAACCGACCTGTTCTTCTCCTGGTCCATCAGCATACAGTGATCCAGATTTTCACTGTGGTGCATCATCAACCCCACACAGACTAACAGGAAGAACTAAATGACCTGGTTCATGATTTGGACTTATCCAAATACAAGGCAGAATTGCTAGGATCAAGACTCCAACAATAGAATCTTCTAGAAGAAGATGTCACAATTACTTCTATCGAAAGCACCACAGCAGCTGGAGCCTTTTTTCAGAAAGGAAAGTACTCTGGTATTCTGTTCCAATATTGAGGGCCTCATGAATGCCTTAGAAATCACTCATGACCCACAAGAATGGCGACTCTTTCTAGACTCTTCAAAACTGAGTCTTAAGGCTGTGTTTTTGCACAATGGAAACTGTCTTCCATCTATTCCAGTAATGCATGCTGTCCACATGAAAGAGACATATGATAACTTAAAGCAGCTAATGAATTCCATTGAGTATAACAAGTATAACTGGTACGTCTGTGGTGCTTTGAAGCTAGTTGCCATTTTAATGGGACTTCAGCAGGGATATACAAAATACATGTGTTTCTTATGTGAGTGGGTTAGCCAAGCAAGTAAATTGCCCTACTTGCGGAAGGAATGGACTCGCAGACAAAATGTAGCAATTGGAGAGAATAATATCCAGGACCCAGCTCTAGACGAGGCTCACCAAATCCTGCTACCACCCCTTCACATCAAACTAGGTTTGATGAAGTATTTCATGAAAGCCAGGGACAGGACCTTGCCAGCTTTCCGACACCTGCATGAAAAATTTCCTTGACTCAGTGAAGCAAAGATTAAAAAGGGAGTTTTTGTGGGTCCTCAGATTGGAGAGCTCTTCAAAGATGACCGGTTCAACAACTTGCTGCAGGGTGATGCGAAACAAGCATGGAATGCTTTTCGCCTAGTGTCTACAAACTTTCTTGGGAATGTTAGGGCAGAAAACTACAAGGAACTAGTAGAAGACATGCTGATGCAGTATCAGAAACTTAGCTGCAATATGTCTCTAAAGATACACATTCTTCATTCCCATCTGAATTTCTTCCCTGAAAACTGTGGTATGGTGAATGTTTTCATCAAGATATTGCATCAATGGAAGAAAGATACCAGGGAAAATGGTCCACTCCAATGATGGCTGACTACTGCTGGACACTCCCCAGAGATGCTCCTGAACAGCTGTACAAGAGACAAGCAAAGAAATCTAAGAAGTTGTCTATGACTTGATTTTTTACAGGCATTAATTGTAGGCCTATAACTATTGGCAAGTATTTCGTGATGTAAACATCCATTTATTGCAGATTACAAAAAAAACCTAGAGCCAAAATTAGAATTTGACTGTCATATTCGTGTTGAGCACATACAAATTGATAGGAAATGACTAATTTTATTTCAGTAACAACTTTTGTAAAAATTTGTTGGCCAGTGTTATTTAAAATGACATCACCAATAGCATCATGCCTGCTGTTTGAGTGTGAAAAAGCATTTATTTCTTCTCTTTTCTTAATTTCTGTGACTTTCCAAATATGTCACCAGTTGGCAATAGTTCTTCCTTCCTCTTCAAGTTGGGGTATATTATAGAATTTGACAATGAAATATTTTTAATACTTTAAATAAGTTCATTCAAATAATATTAAAAAGATCAATATGCAAATAACACAAAATGAACACAAAATCAAGCTTTACAGATGTGATTACCATGTAACAAGTACATAAAAATTAAAATACTGGATATATAATTTGAAAAATTTGATGCTATTAATTCCCAGCTTTCTACCATGGTACTTTGAGTCACTTTGAAATCATTTTCATATTTTGCTCTGTACTACAATGATAAATATATTATCTTCTGTCCCTTGTTTAGAGTGGAGTTCCATCATATTATTTCTGTGTGATCCTCTAGTGCCTAGCACACTTGCAATTCCAATAAAGTTTACTTAATTAATGTAATTAATGACATTGATTTCAGAGTTTTTTAAAAAAGAATTCTGAATGGCATCACATCAGGAAGTACTGACTGAATTTTAATAGAAGATGTTGGTTGTTTGCAATGACAGGGAGACAAAGAGAGGGTGAGAGACAAGGGTGGAGGGAGAGAGAGAGATACCAGAACACAGAAAATGACCAGAGGGCAAAGGACAAGGCAATTAAAAAAAAAAGTGAGGAAAAAAAAGTAGGAATGAGATGAGGAGGAACTAAGATTTCTCATACCCAAAGAGAATATTCCTAGGCTCTCTTTTCTTTATTGATTTTGTGGTTGTTCCAGTCTATACTAAAAACCCTGTTCATGAAATTATAAAAAATACTAAATTTATTTTTATTGCTTTGTATTTAATAAATTGCTAAATATGCAATATTTGCAATTGTTGGAAAATGCAATGCTTTTCTCCATAGAATCTGAGGAAATTATTGGTTACAGTCTATGTACATTTTCTGCGCACTGAAATAATACTAAATAGTACTTCATGATTTTTTTTTTTTGAAGTTTCTCAGCAGAGTTTTTTTTTTTTTAAGATTTATTTATGCATACAAACTGGGGCGTAGGCCAGAGGTACCTGTGTTTGTGTGTGTGGGGTGCATGAGAGGATTCACTGGAGACAGGGTGGGGAGCAGATCAGAGGGATCCACTGTTGAGGTGAGCAGCCGACAAGACAGGAGAGGTCTGCTGTGCCATGTGGGTCAGCTCCCTGGAAGGGGATTGAACTCTTGCTGCAGTGGCTGGGATAGCTTCTGAGTTAAGTGCTGAGACTTAACCCCTTGTGCCACCAGGGAGACCCCAATGATATTCTTAAGTGTTACTCTGAACACCCTGAGCACAGTCTGCAACTCATGAAGGACAGGCCTCAGCTTATCATCTCTCAAGTACTTTTGAGTTTTTAAATTCCATTCCACAGACCATGACAATGCTAAAGCTGACATGCCTTTTAGAAAATAGCTTTTTGTCTTTTGAGGATAGGTGTCAAATATTTCATCTATGGCTGACTAATTTACCACTTCACTGATCTTATTGACTAATTAAATTACATTTCTTAAGCATATCATCTTCATAGTGCTGGTAATCATTAGAAATTTTTTTTTGGAAGATATAATGAAACTAAGCTTACTAATAAAATTGAAACAAAAATACACACACATAGACATAGGCATCATTTTTTCAATTAAGAACTTTTAACTTAATTGAGATGAACTTAAAAGTATTGAATTGTATTTACCAAGCTCATAGACATTAAGGTAAATAAGCCGAATGGGTACTCTGTGGTCCTAGCTTCATGATGTCTATCTCTAAAACTGGCTTGATAGAGCTGGTAAATAATTCCCAAATAATTCAATGGGCAGTAGATTAGGCACTTTTTCCTGATAGAGGAATGAATCTTTAAGGTAAGTAATTCTTGCCACATTTATACTCACTTTTCCTCCCTCCCCATCCATCCCACCACTCTGTCCTATTCACAGCTTTGCTATGTCTACATTTTGCTCAAATCTCTGAGACTGAATTTGTTCAGTTAATTCTCATTTTATTATGATGGGACTTTTAGAGTTTCTGCCTCTGGAAACGATCTGATAAAATTGATGTTATTCACAAATAACGTTTTAAAAATTCTGGAATCATGAGTGTAAACAATCTTTCACTAACTGTAACTATGCAGCCACAGATTAGCAGAGTAGGCTGAAAAAAAAATCCCATTGAGCTAAAGCAAAGATCTCTCTGATTGAAGCAATGCAATTTAAAAAAAAAAAGAATGTTTTTTTAAGTTGAAGTTGAAAAAATAGAGGACTTTTTATTCATAGTCACTTTTATTATTATAACAGTGTCTGATTAGCATAGTGAGTCTGAGTTAATGACCAGAAAAGTGGATCACAAAATGCCTTAAAGCTGATGTTGGCTAATACGGACCTTACTGATGTTGGCTTATCATTCTGTATGAAGGACAACGCTTAAAAGCGATTGGGTTTGATGAGCACTTGTTTTCTATTATTTTCTTTGTGAATACATGTAATTGTGAGTGCATAAAAATTTTGTATCCTATTCTAAATGGAATATCTTAGTGAATTTGAAAATGTGCTTGAGAATGATGACAAGATTGAATCTTTATATTCTCCCCCCCCCCATATTTAACTGATGAAAAGTATAGGAAAAACTCTCCAAAAAATCTTTAAAGTCATATTTAGTACAGTCTAGGTCAAGGGTATTAAATTAAGGTACTATTAATTATAAATTTTTGTTTTGAATTAATCCTTGTGAAATAAGTATGAAATAATAGGCAACTGTGTTTTCAAAATTTTCTCCTTCCAAGCATCCTTTCCATTATGTAACAAAGACACATTAGTGAATGAGGAAATCTGAAACCAATTTATTGTATACATACATCTTAACCATTATCTAAAATATGTTGATTATTTGGTTTCTCTGTTTTGTTTATGCATTTTCTATATACCTATAGTTATGAAAGTGAAAATGAGCATCCATATTTCTTATTTTTGAAAGGATTTTAATCACTATAAACTGTGTACAGTATATGTACACAGTATATGTACATACGGGGGAGGATTATGGGTAACTTAGTGGTTGGTGTGGTGTGGGAACATACACTTGAAGAAGTGTGAACCTGTACCTCTGAGTCATAGACAGTGGATATACCAATGTCACCTCAGTAAAAAAATAATAAAATTAAAAAGAGAGAATGCCACTCATTCTGTTTGCATAATTGCTCCTACACAATGTACTTTTTAAAAAAAATATTTATTTTTACTTATTTACACATGGAAGAACTGGTATGTAGGCCAGTGATACGGGGTGGGGGGGTGTTTGAGAGGATTCACCAGAGACAGAGTGGGGATCAGAAGAGGCAGATCTACTGAAATACACTGCTGAGGGGAGCAGTGGGTGAGGCAGGAGAGGTCTGCTGCACCACGTGGGTCAGCTCCCTGGCCGGGGATCGGACTCATGCTGCAGTGGCTGGTGATAACTTCATAGTGCTGAGACTTTAACCTCTCTGCCATCAGTAGGCCCCATGTATAATTGCTCCTAAAAAGTGTATACTTTCAATGTCTCCATGATTTGCTTCTTTAAGTAGAAAAAGTACATAGTATGAAATACAGACTTGTTTTTAAATGATTTTGAGATTTGGTTGCTAGAGTAGTTTCTATTTTAAGGTTGTCACAGATTTTAAATATTGCACATTTTTAGGGTCTCATTTGTGTGGGTAATCTTCAGAGCTGAAGAGCAAAACCTGAGTGTAGACACGCATCCTTTGTCTCCCTGAGTTACAGCATCGTCTGTTGCTCACACTTAGGCTTATGAAGACAAATAGCTGAAGTTTCTTGTGTGTGTGGCTGTGTGTGTGAAATATCTAGCTGGCTCTTATCTAAAGCTTTATCTACTTCCTCTCCACCTCTACCTTTTGTTTTGTTTTTATCTTAAGATAGTCACTGCAGCCCCACTGCCATTGCCCAGATTTCTTCAGTCATGAGAAAGCATCTCCTTTAAGCATCCTCTTAATGATCATTTTACAAAAATGATGATTTAATTGTGTCCCATTTACAAATAGTCTTTGAAGTGTGTGGAACAAGACAGGATATAAATCACTGTTTAGAAAACTGAAAGTCCTTTGACAAAACTGTCAATCAAAAGTGAAACATGACGTTCTTCGAATACTTCCCATACAAATCCATCTCTTCTTCAAATTAAAAGGCTGTGACTTTCTACCAGTTGTGTACTGCTGCTCTGACAGAAATGGAAAAGGTAAACTAAAATAATTTATGTGGTTTTTCAAAATTCCAAACTGCTTCTGTTTTAAGTCCAGATCTAGGTTAATGTAACCTCTTTTTCTTTACTGACTATGAATTGACTTCATCCAGCTCCTTGTTATTTTTTTTTTGTATTTTTTTTTGGTATTTTTTTAAATTTCTCTTTACATTTGACACATCTATGACCTTTTCAGATTCTCACAACTACTTGTGTGATGGTGACACTCCTGTCATCCAGAGGCGTCTTCCACAATGTTCCCATTATTTATCAGTCAGACAGCCTGAGAGTCACTAGCAAATGCATTTTCTGAAAAGTTCTTGAAAGAAGTATACACATGACTTGAATAGGTTTTTAAATGTTAAATTTTCAGTATTGCATATTAGAGGACATATATGTGGATGTGGCTTTCCTGATTTTTACAAACATGACACAATGAATATATATCATGCACTTAAATTTTGATGGTATATGGACACCTATTTTGGAAATAAAATGAACAGTGCATGTCTTCATGTCTAAATTTTATTTAAAAAGTGAAGGAACCTGTTGTTTTACTATATCAGGTTCATGTAATTGGAAGTATACCACTGCTGTGGATTGACAGTTGTACAATAGGTGTGTTGAAACGCAAGTGTTCTGTTGTTTATTCTTTCTTTACTGTAAAATAATTGTTAATTGTGGAGCTGTGCAATGGACTGAAGACTTGAAAAGAACACAATAGATTTATATATAATAAACAATTTAAAATCTCCTTTGAACTGATAAAACATTTCAGTTTATTTTCTATCTAATATGTACTGTTAATCAAATGTGAAATCTATTTTACTATAAAAAATCACTAAAGCTCTATTTTATTCTGAGAATGAACCATTGCATAAAGGAATCTGTCTCTGATAAATTTTACATTGTAATATTAATCTCATGGTTCCCAAAATTACCTTGGTTAGACCCTATGTGTTTTTGTGTGTGTCATAAATCATTAGACCTGACTAACAGTATATATGTTAAATGCTAAATTATATTACACATAATTAATGATCATATTTTAATTTTATATTCATTTCTTCCAACCATATCACATAAATCAGTCAACTTTGATTGCATATTAACATAAGATGCTTTTCAAAACACTGAGGCTTGGGCCTCCTCCCACAATAATTGTAGTGTAGTTGTCATACATCAGTATTATTTTAAGTTCTACATGATGATTTTATGTGAAGCCAGAGTTGAGACCCATTGGACAAATAAGTGGATGCAGAGTCTACACATTCTGGAATATGTTAGTTTCTAGATTTCCTTGCTTACAGGGTGGCTATCATTGTATTACATGAAGCTGTAGGGAAAATGACACTTGAGTAATTTCCAGTCAGAGAATTGGTTCTCTCAGTATCCACTACATACATGTTCCTTTTCAAATACCTATATCCCTTGATTTTACAAATACAGCAAAGGAAGCCAGTTAGGAGATCATTCCCTTATCTCTAGCATGTGTACAGTATATGTGTTATCCAAGTGTCTAAGTTTCTGTGCTGAGTAATAATGTGATTACTCTGTGGCCTCACCACGTGGAAGGCAATATTTTTCTTGTAGAGCGAGACTATCTTCAGAAGCTAGAATCTAAATGGGCAATAGAGAGGAAGATATCTATCTTGAATAATCCTAAAGGAGCTGTCATCATTTAGAAATATTAATGAAAAATATAATGAGATAGATTAAAAAAGTCATTGATTTCGGAGAAAAAGAGTATCTTTCCATATATCTTCTATTTGTCTGAAAGATTCTTTATATAATTACTCATTTTCCAAAAAAAATCTGGGAAATAGTCATTTATATTATTAACATTATGCCCTGAATCTCTGAAAACAATGGCAGAGACTCGAGTCATTATACCCTGGAGCAAGGATATGAGAAGAGGTGATCTGAAAGACAAACCAGTCTGCATTTAACTGGATTTTCTGTTTTGGCTGGCTGTGAATACAGTTTTATTCTACCTTTGGAAAATGGACATGGAAAGATCAAAAGTGAATTTTAACTATAGAAAGTTTTCAAAAGTTTGAAATTCTTTGGTTCATGGGAAGTTGAAACAGGTGACTACATATCTGGAGAGACTAGAAATTCTGTAACACTTCTTACTGTTTATTATATATATGTAAATTTCATTATGTACTTAAGTGACTATATGGTATTTTCATATTTTCCTTCAATTTTTGCCTTTTATAATGCATTGAAAAAGGAAGAAATGTTTATTTAATTGAATGGTAACTGTTGTCAGGCATCTATCTATATGATAAAATCTTTGCGATAAACTGATCTCTGAATCCTACTTTAAGTTAGAGAATGTGTGCTTTCAAAATGATTAAGATTTTCTGTTTTGATCTTAACAAAAAAAAATGAGCAAATCACCTAATTAATACCAGGATCATAATATCACACAAATGTTTTATTTGGTTTGGATTGTAATTTGTTTAGCACAACTTGCCTTTTACATATAAACAATTCATTTCAAGGAAAGATGGATCTACAGTTGGTTTTTTAATAGTTCTCAGTGACCATTATGAATCTTAAGACCCCATCTGTGAGTCAGATTGTTTCTAAATATGGGTTGTAGCATCACTGTAGTAGAAAGTAGAGGGAATTTTTTGCTATTGCCTCTAGGGCATTAGTTTATCTTCATCAATAGATGATTATCACCATGCAACAACATTAAGGAAAAAGAGCTGGAATTACTTTTTCTGTTGAAGTTGGTTTTGAGAGGAAATATTAATTTGTGTTTAGAAAGAGCTCAATACATGTTGAGGTAAAAAAAATTTTAAAAAGTTTGTGTAAAATGCTATCTTTTAAATTTTGCTTCTGAGTTGTCTTCAAAGTAAACTGGTAATAGTGATTCATGTCAGATTTGTTTAGAAGGTTAGATTTTGCTGAAGACTTTCACAAAACTGTATAAAATTAAGTAGAGTGTAATCTTAGAAAGAAAAAAGTTATGAAGCATAAAATGGAATAGTGAGATGATTTTGAGATCATATGCATACGTAAGTTGGTTTCATTTGTATAGAGGGTGGAATAGTTCAAAAATTTATATGAAGACCCTTGTTTAATTAAAAGACTATTTGAAGTGATTGCTTTAAGTCAAAAGACTAAAGAAGTACAGATGTATTAACTTTATCTCAAGGATTAGGATTAATAGCATGGAAAGCAGAGTTCTTGAAATTGGAAATTTAACAATTAGCTTAAAAGGTGGGAGTGGATTTAGCTTTAATATAAAGTACCCTAAGGTTTTATACATTTAAGTGCAAATATTTAGGATTTCAGAGATTGTTTTTGTAGTATGTGTCTAGCTACCTACTTTTCAACCTGTCCACTAACCTACCTGTTTATCTTGTTGTTACATTTATTCTGCAGCAGTGTGTGTTATCCTGAAGACAAATTTTACAGTAATTATAGGAGGAAGGGAAAAGGGTACTTCTGAGATAAGTCAGAAGGTTAGTTTCAAATTTCTTGTTAAATGAAATGATTAGACTATTAAAAAACCATGCTGAATTTGCTTATGAAATTAATGAGTATGTGACTATAATTAGCTATAACTCATGAAAGGTTTTTGATTTTTAATAAATATGTCTCTAGGATTTTCCATTTCTACTTCAGTATTCAAATTTTTCTAAGTTCTTTCCTTAAACACAAATAAGATTTTCCTTTTGGTGGAAGGAGCTAAATATGTATATATATACACACATATAATATGTGTGTGTGTGTGTGTGTGTGTGTGTGTGTGTATGACTTATACACACATTATTTGTGTAAATTTTGATGTTTAATGGCAGGCAATCCATTGAAAAAAAATAAATTTCCTTTAGCAAATATCAATCTGACCAAAGGAGCCACTACTGTTGATCCACCTTTAATTTTAGTGTCACAGTTATATACAAAACATAAATACTCCTGACCTGTTATGATTTCCTGTGAGAGAAAACAAGATAAAGATATATATTTTTCTCAATTTTCAAGTCATATATCTGTTTTTGTTATTCAGAAAAGAAATATTTCACATTTCTCATTTTGCCAAAGAGTAGATATCAGTTCTGAGCTGTTCCTAAGAATAAATAGCTCCTGCTTTATGGTTTCCATGTAGTTAAAGCTCATCTTTGAATTTTATTGTGGAAGGATTTTCAAATGCCAAGTGAGGAAGCAATAGCATATAGATGATAGCTGGATTCAAAAAGGCACTGGGCTATGTTGCTGAAAATTCAGATTAAAGAGTTGTGTCTTATTTAATGTCCATTATTCTTATATCATATAAAAAAATCCTGCTTTTAATCCATTGATTATATCACTAATATATTTGTAGGTATTGGATCTCAAGTTGAAATGTACTTCCAAAGTCTTAAATATATACTGTATATTTTTATTCTAATCAACTTTAAAAACAAATGTTAATTTTGGCAACATTTTACAAATGTTAACACTGTACTCATAATTCAAGCCTTAATTTATTATTGGAATAAGATTTATAATCTTGTAAGTAAATTTGTAAATATTTTTTTAAAGATGTTCATGCTCTATATACAATTTTCTCTTGCACTTATTTTTTATTGAAGAAACCAGGTGTTATGGCTTTAGAAATTCTTACTCTGGATTTTGCTAATTACATCTCATTGTCTATTAACATATTTCTCCCTATTCCATACTTTCCTTCTATGTAAATTGAGAGATAGCCTTAGAAGCTTGAAGAGAATCAAGTTCAAGGCTATGGTATAAACACTTCGTAGTATTTTATACTTATATCTAGAAGTAAGTAATATAACTCTTTCAGATTCTTTCTCTAGCTAGTAGCTTTTGATACTTATTGCTATCATCTTGTACTTTATTAGGGCTTATGAAAAGATGATAATTAATAACCATTAGCTACATGTGATAATAAAAAGGAAATTTGACCACCAATGATTAAGTTTTTAAGTTACTATGAGGAGGAGTTTTCATATAAAAGGCAGAATAAATACTAGACTATTTACTTTTAGTTACCAGTTCAAAATACCGATATGGTTTATTTTCATATCCCAAAGGTGAGTATGGATTTTTATTGAACTCGTTTGTTTTTATCATTAAAAAATTACAGCTTTAGCTATTACTAATTTCTTAGAAGGCTTACTATTATTTTCTTTTCAGTTGAAGTTTTGTTGCAAAGTTATTGATTAATTTTTTTGATCAGATCAGGTGACATTATCATGGTTGCAATTTTATTTTAAAATAGCCCATTGTGTTACAGAGAATGAGAAATGAACCAATGGAGGATAGTAAAATGAAATATACATAGTAAGCAAGAAACTTCTGAAACATGTTAGATATAGATTAAGTAGATCATTTATATGCTGACATTGACAGAGTGAACAAGTATTAAATATTCAAGAAGTAACAAATTTTTATGACATTTATATCACCCTTAATCAGGTAACACTGCCCCCCTTCTGGCTCCCTGTAGCCTTTATCTGAGCAGGTTATAAGAGCTGTAACTACTCACTAGGAATCTTGGCCTTGCAGTTTTTCTATAAAATAGCATGTGTGTTGATTCCAGACACCTTTCTGCTGAGACACACTGACTTCGTTCAACTTTGGTCCTTCTGAACATATCAGAGTGCGTGATTGACTTAGGAGAAAATGTGGTAGGGGAGAGTGGGGAGGAAGGAAGAGAAGGGAAGTGGGAAAGAGGGAAGGAGGAAGGGAGGAATGTGCTGGGATAGTGTGGTCCTTCCCTGCTGTTTTAAGCCTATTCAATACACCATGTGATTTGAGCATCTTAACTTGATCTGAAGCCTTTCTGTGCTATGACTCCTGGGATGAAATGCCTCATAGTTTACTTGACAAGTAACAGCACCAAGGTGCTTTTCCACTCCATACCCAGGTATAAGGGTGTGTGTGTGTGTGTGTGTGTGTGTGTGTGTGTGTGTGTGTGTGTGTGTGTGTGTGTAACCATATTTTCTTTTATCCAAAAGGTTCTAATTTACAGAGACATGAAAAATATTTTCATCAATGTCTAAAAGTACAATGCTGTGTTTCTCTGCCTATTAAAACAGTTGGTCCCACTCTATGATTGCTTTTTCTTGTGAAGTCTTTGGTACTATTGTTTTTCTTATTAAGAAACTAAAAATTATAAAAACAGGAAAATAAGAAATAAAAACCCCTCCTATTTCTATAGATGGCTATTGTTGACAATGCAGGTGGTTTTCCTCCTTTTATACTATTATCTATGAGACCATATTGTGAGCCCTCTTCTTTATGTTGACCTTTTACTGACAACTTATTATAACCATGTGTATTGTGGGTGACATCTTAGTGCTCAGATACAGTGGCTATATTATGTGTTTGCTGGATTATTGAATAATATCCCAATCTGCTGTAGAGATCAAGACACATAAAACAATAATGAGAATAAATAAAATAATGTAGATAGCAAACAAGCAATTAGCTTGTGAGTCATGTTGTCATAAAATTCAAATGAGATGAAGTATATTAAGCTACTTACTAGACAAGGAATGCAATTTATATTCATTTTATTTCTAATGATGATTTAATTTCAACAAAATAAAATTTAGAGGAGATACAATGGAAAGTTCTATAACTGGCACCTAGTAAAAAAAAGGCCTACTAAAAGCAAATTAAAACAAAGTAGACAGTGCTTCATAAAGTGTGAAAAATTTCCAGAGGTTATAGTTGGTAGGAGGTTAAAAATATCACCAGTGTGATGTAACCTCTGTAATTAAACACAAGCAAACAAGCAAGTAAGTAGATCGCTTGCATACACCTCTGTATTCACGGTGGGAACTTCAGTGGCAATGGTCTAATACTGGACGCTATTCTATTTTTCCCACATTATGACAGCATTCTAATAGATTCTGCTTTCTTCCCCCCTCCCCCGCTTTTCTAATAGACATTGATCATCTAAGGTCATTTCTGAAAAAAGCAATCAGAAGTATAAGGACGATGTGATGCACATCAAGTCATCAATGTCTAAAAGAGTAAATACTATAATATTATAAAGTAGATAAGCTTCTGGAAGGATTTCATGTAGTATCTCAGTGAAACCTGAGATTAAAATAAGCTATCTCCAGAGTAAAAAAATCCACATCGCTGAAGCAGTGGTTTAAAAAAAGCAGTGGTTTCAATCCCACATGGATATTTTTTTTTTTGGTGTTTACTTTTTTTTAAAGGTTGTATTTTTTATACATACAAGCTGGGGTACAGGCCAGAGGCGTGGGGCGGCGAGAGGGTTCATCAGAGACAGAGTGGGGAGCAGAACAGGCACATCAGAGGTACACTGCTGAGGGGAGCAGCAGGCGAGGCAGGAGAGGTCTGCTGCACCATGTGGGAATCTCCCTGGCCGGGCGTCGAATCGTGTCACCACTGCCGACAGCTCCACAGTGCAGCGCTCAACCGCTGCGCCACCGGGGAGGCCCCCACATGCATATTTGATTCACATGGGAAGACTGAAAAAACAAAACAAAACAAAACAAAAAAACAAAGCTTAAACCCATGTCAGGAATATTAGAATATCTGTAGCTGAGAACTAGTATATATATTTTTTTAAATCTGGTTGGTTGGTTGGTTTGGTATTGGTTTTTCTTTTTCTAAACCCAGTTACTATCTTGTTTATACAGTTGAATTGAGTTGACTTCTTGAAGAAAATACCATATGACATTATAAACATTCTGCTATGTCCTATTGATTTTTATTTTTGTCTATCAGTACTCACTATGTTTGACTCCTGGCTTTAGAGTAAGACTTGAGATCAGAACATATAAATCCTGCACACTTTCCCCTAATTTTCCCTCATAGCTTAATAAGCAGATGTCACCTTTTTGGGAAGAAAATACATATGGGAGTTACTTCTCCCATACTTAAAAATACCCTAGAGATCTTCCCCTTCTACATCCTATCACTAAAACTCCAGTGCCCTCCAAAAATCAGGAAGAGAAGATTACTCAGAAAGGTCCATCATGTCAAGGACATGGACTTCGGAAGAGAGGAAACTAAGTTATTTATTTTCTAATTTAGGATCATGATATGCTGATTTATTTCCCCAATGCTATTTCTAATATAGGTAGAAAGGATTATAATACTAAAGAGAATTGAAGTAACAGTGAATGAAATCATGTCTAAAATTCCCCAAGTAAATCTGTACCCTTCTTTCATATAAAAATTAAATCTTCTGTTAAATAAATACAGAGAACTGAAGGTGGTCAAAGAAATTTTATAAACTATTTTGAAATTTCCTGTAATTATATCTATTGGTTTGGTGATATAGCAACTCTAAGAGTCAACTTGGTGCTGTAAAATTAGCACAAAATTTAAAAACACTGGTAAAATATCAAATATATTTAATTTTATATTCATTTAATAGTATGCACTAGCCCACATTTATATTATGAAAACCTTCATAAAACAGATCCCATTAATTTTCTAGTTTCTTAGAATGGTTTTTTAAAACATGGTATAAAATCGTTCATGATTTGGCATTAAATTTACAAAATAGTGGTTTTGATTTGCATTTCCTTGATTATAAGTGATGTTGAGCATTTTTTCATGTATCTGTTGGCCATTTGCTTTTCTTCTTTGGAGAAGTGCCTTTTGAGCTCTTCTGCCCATTTTTTGATTGGGTTATTGGCTTTTTTTTTGTTGAGTTGTGTGAGTTCCTTGTAAATTTTTGCTATCAGTCCTTTATCAGATGTATTGTGTGCAAAGATCCTTTCCCAGTTGGTAGGGTGTCTGTTAGTTTTGGTTAATGTCTCTTTTGCTGTACAGAAGCTTTTTATTTTTATATAATCCCATCTGTTTATATTGTCTTTCACTTCCTTCGCTTTGAGGGATGTGTCTTTCAAGATTTTGCTGAGATGTATGTCATGTAGA